>VXBP01007149.1:148937-285342 GCA_013400115.1 Rhinopomastus cyanomelas | reverse complement strand
CCAGAATGGTGGTTTAATCCCTATCCCTGGATGTGTTTAAAAGTCACTTCGATGTAGTTTTGGGGGATCTAGTTTAGGGCTGAACTTATAGAGTAGCATTGGTGGTTGGACTTGATGATGCCAAGAGTCTTTTCCAACCTGAATGATTCTACGATTCTATGATCTGCATACATGCAAATTGTATTTACTAAGCACCGTGATTAAAAACATCTACAACCAAGTCACATTCATTGAATGGAACTGGTGTATTTTCACGCAATAAGGAATTAATTATATTGCAATTGCTTGCCTTTGAGAAGCAATACTGATAAGATGTCATCGATACATTATTATTTGAAGTTTTAACCAGGCTAGACAGAGTTTAAATGAGATTCCAGCTACGCACAAAGACTATTTCAATTAGAGGAATCTCTGGTGATGGAATATTCTTGGCTTTAAAGCTACACCGCATAAATATTTCATTACAGAGTTAATAATGGTTTTTTTGTGATCAAGAAACAATCACACGTATCTGAAATAGGTGCTTTTAGAGAGCTGCTGATGAGACAGGGGGAATCTTTGAAGTGTATTCTAGGTGGGAATTAATTCAGCTTGGGGCTAAATTCAGAAATAACGTTTAGGTGGGAGGGAGCCGGATCCATTGCACATCCCCACACAGTCTGGAAAAGAAGCCCAGATTTGTTCCATCATTGATTTTAAGTATCAGAGTGTGTTTGATTCACATGACTAGTAGCCAGCAATGGGCCCTTGTGGCCAAGAAGGCCAATGGCATCCTGGGGTAGATTAGAAGGAGATTGGTTAGTAGATGGAGGGAGATTCTCCTCCCCATCTGCTCTGCCCTGGTGAGACCACATCTGGACAATTGTGTCCAGTTTTGGGCCCCTCAGTTCCAGAAGAACACATAACTGCTTGTGAAAGTGCAGTGCAGAGCCACAAAGATGATGAAAGGAGTGGAGCATCTCCGTGATGAGGAAAGGATGAGGGAGCTGGGTCTCTTCAGCTTGTAGAAAAGGAGACTGAGGGGTGACCCCATGAATGTTGATCAGTATGGAAAGAGCCAGTGTCAGGAGGATGGAGCCAGGCTCTGCTCAGTGGCATCCAATGATAGGACAAGGGGCCCTGGGTTTGAGCTGGAACAGAGGAGGTTCCACATCAGTCTCAGAAGGGACTTCTTTTCAGTGAGGGTCACAGACCCCTGGAAGGGACTGCCCAGGGGCATTGTGGAGTCTTCTTCTCTGAAGATATTTTAAACTCACCTGGCCATGTTCCTGTGAAACTGGATGTAGGGGATCCTGCTGTTGCAGGGAGATTGGATGAGATGATCTTTTGGGGTCCCTTCCAATCCCTAACAGTCTGTGATTACAAAAGGCTTCTGACAACCCTATTGAATCAACAGCTTCAGTGAAATCTGAAAGAAAAGCCCAGATCCAGACATTATAATGGAGGATAAGTAGTTGGACTTGTTGATCTTGAATATCAGTCCTAACCTAAACAATTCTATGAGTCTGTAATTCTCTGAAAAGCATTAATTATTAAGAGATTCTTATTTTAGTCCCACTTAGAGACTCCTATGGGAGAACTGGTGAGGATATCATGGTGTATTTTAACACCAGATCAAGTACAGCATTGGAAACCAGCCAGTTCCTACAGTTAAAGATGTCAGTTTGTCATATTTCCATATCTTCTGAAGATTTGTTGTTGTTGTTACTGCTGCTCTTACGGTTATTATGGCTGTTAACACTATAATTATCATTATTAGTGTAATCTAATGTAATTTAAAATAATAATAACAATGAAATAATACTATTCGTCATCGTTGTCATCATCTCAATAGTGTGAGTGACCTTGTTTAATGCACTAGTCACAGCAGAAAAATAAAGGTTACACTGTACACATGAAGGGGGCAAAAAGACTGAAACCCTGGAGGACTGGAGGAGTACAAAGCTTCAGCTCACTTGCATGGTGACACAAAGCTCTTTCAGATCATTAGATTTCTTCCCTGACAGAGTGGTCGGGGTTGGAGCAGGCTGCCCAGAGAGGTGGCGAAGTCACCATCTCTGAAAGGGTTCAAAAAATGAGTAGATGTGGCACTAGGAAGCAGGGTTTAGTAGGCAGGGTGAGGCTGGGTTGATAGTTGGACTGGATGATCTTGGAAGTCTCTTCCAAACTTAATGATGTTTTGATTCTATATTGATGAATCTCGAGATGTGGAGATAAACAGCCAGCACATCGATGTCTGAGTGGGGCTGGGGGTCACCTTTTCAACATAATGTTTTCTTCATATATTTTTAGAAATCCAGGTGGGAAGGGATCTCAAGGATCATATAGCCCAACCTACCAAGCTAAAAATAGAGTTTAAAGGAAATGTTCCACCAGCCTGTTCAGCTGGCTCTGAAAACTGCCTCCCTTGGGAGATTATTCCTATGGTTAATTGTTCTAATGATGAAGACTTTTAACATAAATATTTCAATGTAAATATTTCTATCCACCCCAAGAGGTGCAGAACACCCAGTTTAGGAAGTCTGTCTCCAAAACTGGTTTTTCTATAGACATCAGTGGCTGAATAAACAGGATGCAAGTGGAAGTATGAATTTCATATGAGTTCTGAATGATTCTGCCTCATCCTCAGCCTTTATCCTTTGAGTTCTGGAAACATGGAATCAACTTAGCTAGAAAGGATCTCCAGGATCAGCAAGTCCAGCCCTCAGCCCAACAGCTCCCTAACCCCTACACCATGGCCTGAAGTGCTCTGGATATTCAGTTTTTAAGCACCTTCAGGGATGAGGACTCCAGCACCTCCCTGGGCAGCCTGTTCCAGTGCCCAACCACTCTCTCAGCAAAGAACACCTTCCTAAGATCCAATCTAAACCTCCCCTGACGCAACTTGAGGCCATTTCCCCTCATCCTATCATTAGGAATTTGGGAGAAGAGACCAACACCAGCCACACTACAACCTCCTTTGAGGTAACTGTAGAGACCAAGAAGATCTCCTTTCAGCCTCCTCTTCTATGGACTGAATAACTCCAGTTCTCTCAGCTGCTCGCCATAGGCCCTGTTTTCCATCCCTTTCCCCATCCTCATTGCCCTTCTCTGGCCCTGCTCCAGCCCCTCAATGTCCTTCTGATACTGTGGTGCCCAAAACTGGACCTAGAACTCAAGGTGCAGTCTCGCAAAGGCAGAGCACACAGGCACCATCATCTCCCTTCTCCTGCTGGTTACCCAGTTCCTCATCCAGGCTAGGATTATGGTCTCATATGACTTCTCCTATCAGACCTGCAGCATCATCTATAAATTCACCATGGAAAAACCCGAGACCACACTTGTTGAAGTGGAAATATCAGTGTTATAACTCTCCTGAAGATCCTGCCGTTCCCCCTAAAGATCCTACGCACTCCTGCCAATCCCTCACGGGCAGTGCCAGGCTCAGCAGCTTGGTGTTGTTTTTCATGTCTGTGCTGCTTTTATTCCAGGTCACACCACACATTTGTGCTGCTGGGAGGAGAAACAAAAGAGATAATTCATGCATTTTTGCTGCTTATAAAACCAGACAGCAAAATCAATTTTAATGAAGGTTTTTGAAGCATTTCTAGTGCACTTGAGAGGTAGGAAAAAGTTAGTGAAAAAAGAGCCAACAGATGTGAAATGACAGAGAGACACATTTTCTCTAAATAACTATACAGGTGCTGGATAAACCATCATCTTTACTCTAACAAATATTTGGCAATGGCTTTCTATATCTCAGATACTCCAGGGCGGATGGTTTATCACTGGGAAGAAAAGGCACACGAGATTGAACAGCTTGCACAGTAAAATTCCTTATGCACCATGGATGGAAAAAGCAATTGGAGCCAGATAACACTAAAAAAAGAGCTGCAAGACAGTGTTTCCAGAAACAGCCATCTTTGAGTTTGTTTTAGTCTGGCACTTCAGAAGAGCCCTTTTTATTGTTTTTGCTCTTGGTCAGGAGTGAAGCTCTGCAAAAAGTGCTGTGATGGGGAATCCATTCAGGAGTGGGGATCCTCCAGACGATCTCATCCTTCAAAGAGGGATTTAACTTGGTTCCACCTGAATCACAGAATGACAGAATGATTGAGGCTGGAAAAGTCCTCTGAGATCATCCAGCCCAGACCAGGACCTAACATTTGTCCTAATCAATGGACCTAACATCCCCAGTGGCCAGACTAGGGCACTAAGGGCCACAGCCAGGCTGACCTTCAACACCTCCAGGGATAGGGACTCCATCACTGCCCTAGGCAGTTCATTCCAGGCTCTGATCACCCTTTCCCTGAGGAAGGGCTTCCTAACATCCAAGCTAATGCACCCTTGGCAGCTTCAGACTCTGCCCTCTCATCCTGGCACTGGTTGCCTGGAAGAAGAGCCCAACCCCCACCTGACTACAACCTCCCTACAGAGAGCTGGAGAGGGAGAAGGTCCCACCCGAGTCTCATCTTCACCAGGTTAACCAATCTTTCTGGTTTGTGATTAAATAATGAAATTTTGAGTTTTACACCTTGAATTTTGTAATTGGCTTCATTACTTTTAACCAGTTTTCTACCAAAGAGCAGCAGGCACAGAGATCAGATCCCCTGATAACAGAGAGACAGCAGAGATGGAGCAAAATATCTTCTTATGATAAGATCAGAAAAATCAGAAAATAAGATTTTTCACACTTAGGAAAAACCTTTAAGTTGGGTCTCTATGTAAAAAGCCTGTGAAAGCCCAGATCCTACTTCTTGTTAGCAGCTCACCTCCATTGAAATGATGGTAAGATCATGATTGCTTTCATTTTTACATCTATAGTTGTTGAAGCCATTACAGTATTCTAAGTGTTTGCATCTCTTGGGCCACTTGATGTGGACATTCAGGGACTTACCTGCAGCCCAGTGCTCTGCGGGGCAGCCCGGAAGGACAATAAAATTAGTTTCATTTTAACAACTCATTGATTTTTGCACAAAAGAAATAGGAATGTTGTGGAATATAGAAAGACATAGGTGAGATGAATTTCACCTCAGCTCAAGCTGCCTCTCTAATCATTCAGAAATCCATGAGTTGGACAATCTGCTGCCCAGAGTGGGACACGTGTTGGTGATTTTATAGGGTCACCCACTATAGGGTCAGGTGCCCAAAGAGCTGGAAATGTGGCTGCTTGAGAAGCACAGGAACTCGACAGCTTTCTGCAGTGTTTTCTGCTAAATCAGTATTTGCCACAACAGAAGGCACAGTAAACACAAGGACTAAATGAGGTCCAGGACTCACAGTCCTCAGAGAAGCACTTTATGGACTCTCCCATGGCCTTGCAGCCCAAAACCTGAGCCCCTGACACTGTATTAAGCACCACAGACACTGTACCAGTGCATCAGCCTGTCTGGACCTGCCATGGTCTGAGATAACTTCTCGTGGTGGCAGCAACTGCCAAACTGTTAAGGAATTATTTCCAAAACATGTTTAAAGTTTAGATCAACTTCATGGGGTTTTGCAGAATGATGGTGATTTGTTAATAGGCAGCAATATGAAGCTATTCTGCACACAGTGAACTATCTATCACCCTTGGATCTGACCACCAGGTGTTGTCTTCTCATGAAATCCAGCACATTAGGATAGGGATAACCTTGTAGGACTTGGTCAGAATTGCCTCAACGTGATCATCATTGACTTGGACACTTAAGGTGCAAGAAGATATCCTGAAATTAATCATAGCAGAAAGATCCAGGAACACCCTGGCTGTGGGGCTATCTCCTCACTGCCTGGAGCGGAATGGATAACATCAGACTTTCAAGGAAGATCGATCACCAAGGGCCATCCTAATATCGATGAAGAAATCTGGGACTCCGGGTGGACTTTGCTCATTATAATCCCAGAACATCCCTCCTGTCCAGAAACCACTGCTTCCAGGGAGACCCCTCAGACCCTCGTCTTGGGACAAAAGTGGAAGCCTGACTCAAGAAGACGAAGACTGGCAGAACTCCATGGGAAAGAGGTAGACCCAGGTGTGTTGCTTAGCATAAAAGATGGCTCCTTAGCAAGCAAATTGGGGGCAAGTTTGTGGGCAAGCCTTTGGGGCAAGCTTTTGGGGAAGCTTTTGGAAACTTTCCTCACCGAGAATCACCTGGAAGATCAGAAGGCAAATGAATGCTGCCTGGAACCCTGCAGCGGTAGCTATTGCCCTCTTTCCCCTATTTCCTTTTTCTCCCTTTTCCTTCACTTTTCTTTCTATCACAGTCACTTTATGGGTAAAACAATAACATTGCACCGTTGAACTGAAGTAGAATCCCCTTTCCAAAGTCACTGTCCTTTGTGTTTTGCACTTTGAGAGCACAGTAAAAGAACATAAACAAGTCTACCTTGTGGGGACCATGACAAACCCTTGGAGTCAGCTCATGTAGTACCCCCACTTCAGTGACTGTAAAGCACAAAGACAGCAAGGGGCAATGGGTGTGAGCTAGGACAGAGGAGATTCAACATCAATCTGAGAAGTACCTTCTTCCCAGTAAGGGTGACAGAGCACTGGAAGGGGCTATCCAAAGAGGTTGTGGAGTCTCCTTCTCTAGAGTTGTTTAAAACCCACCTGGCCATGTTTCTATGTAACTGCATGTAGGGGATGCTGCTTTGGCAGGGGGATGGGACTGCATGATCTCTCGATGCCATTTCCAGCCCCTGATGTTCTGTGATTCTGTGAAGTTTTCCCTAAGTTTTCAGTTGTTATTGAGCGATTAACAATGGAATCTGCTGCTTAGCCTCGAGAGAGGAGATTATTACATCACAAACCCTCAAACCAAGCAGAGAGCACCAAAAAAGTTATTGGGACAATATATTGTTATTTAATATAAAAAAACCTGAGAAAGTGCAGAGGGAAGAAGAAGGGGAGTAAAACAAGCCAACACCCATTCACACTCGAAAAACTAAAAATCCTGAAAGTAGGGTATGACTGAGCTCTTCTATTGACAGGGAATCATTCCACAGCCCTAATCCAGCATCTGTTATCTCTAAAAACATGCTGCTATGAATTCCCTGTGCTCTGGAGGAAACTGTGATTTGAAAAATACCACTATTAATTGATTCCACGAATTAACTGCTAATCCAAGAGTCCTGATTATGATTAGTCTGCTAATCAATTTATTTGATAGAAAGCTTTTGAAATTCTCCTAATTACAGTTCAGCTCTTCTCTCTCTCTCTCTCTTTTTCTCACTTGGTTCATCTAATTAACAGTTTTTCCTAGAAGCAAAAAGCAAGATCTTCCTTTTCTTAATTGCCTCTTGACCCTTTCTCACTCTCCAGTGCAGTTGCCTTTAGAGCTTCTTCATCACGAGAGAATCAAAATGCTATCAACGAATTTAAAAACATTGTTTGGCCCAGAGGAACCTTCCCAGCATGTCTGTGAATCCTTCGGAGCTGTATTTACACAGCTTGGCTGGGGAGAGTCTGGCTCCCTAGGATACTGGATTGCCCTTCAGTTAATTCATGCAGATGAACAACCTCCCTGGTGGCTCTGCACAAACTAGCTCAGCTATTGCTGACTGCACCACAAGCTTGAAGGGGCTGTGCTGCTTCTGGAGCTGGGATGTTGTCCTCGGTTAGCTGAGGGGTCACTGGGAAGATGGCTAAGCAGGCTGCAGGGCCAACCTCAAAGGTGAGTGGGCGAGGAGAGGTGGTTACCTCAGGAAGGCACCAAGAAGATAAGAAAAAACCCAAAGCACTGTGCATCGCTGTCACAACCATGTCTGATGACTGATGATCACTCCCACCTTCAGCCTTCACCAGATAGATGGATTTCCAGGGTGCACGAAAGCTCTCCTTGATGTTTCTCAAGGTGAGATTTATGAAGCAACATGCTATCAAATTACCTGTGTAGAGCAGCTGTCCACACTGCAACATCCTCTCTGCTTCTCCATAGTCAGGAGTTCGCTCTGAATCACAAGGGAATAACAGAAAAAAATCAAACCTCTACTTGGGCTGCTAATGCTTGGACTGGCTAAATGTCTTCTTCCAGGCTGCAGAGCTAAACGTGTGGATGGAGAGGTAGGTTTGGTTTGTACCAGGTATTCTGTCACTACTAAGTGTATACAAAACCCAACTTTAGACCCCTGAGGAGCAGCATGAACTTCTACTGGTTGCCATCAGGTTACAGCTCTACCTTCTTCCTCATCTCTGTGGCTCTGTGCTGGACTCTCTCAAGCAGCTCTGTGTCCTTCTGGAACTGAGGGGCCCAGAACTGGACACAATACTCCAGATGTGGTCTCAGCAGGGCAGAGTAGAGGAGGAGAACCTCTCTCCATCTACTAACCATCCCCACTTCTAATCCATCTCAGGATGCCATTGGCCTTCTTGGCCATAATGGCCCATTACTGGCTTCTAGCCATCCTGCTGGCCACCAGGACTCCCAGGCCCCTTTCTCCTATGCTGCTCTCCAACAGGTCAGTTCCCACACTCTCCTGGTACCTGGGCTTGTTCTTGCCCAGATGCCAGACTCTATACCGCCCTTGTTATTGTTCATTCAATGTCTCCCCGCCCAGCTCGCCAGCCTGTCCAGGTCTTGCTGAATGGCAGCCCAGCCTTCTGGGGTGTCGACCAGTCCTCCCAGCTTTGTGTCATCAGCAAAATTGCTTCCCTGTCACTATATCTGGGATTCGCATCACCTGCACATGTAGCACTAAAGTTTTTGGAATAGATAATGTCTTCTCAAATGTCTCTTCCCTTTGCTTCATTAAAGTGCTTCTGAGCCTCCAAACAGAACCAGAACTCAGCTATTCAGATCCCACATCCTTACCAGGAGATACTTCATGACTGTGAATATATAGAATCATTTGTGTTGGAAAAAAACCTCAAGACCATCAAGACCAACCATTAGCTCAGTGCTGCCCAGTCCAACACTAACCATATCCCCAAGTGCCACACCTATGCATCTTTCAGAGTATTTTAAATATTGTCTTAGTGCAGAGACAGGAAGGCCATGCCATTCTCCCCATGAGCACAGAACACGCGTGTGCTCACCACTGATGATAGAAACAGCATTCAAGCACTCGGTGAGCTACTCCAGCTGAATGGAGCTGAGTCATCTGATGGCTATAAAAACCTTCGGTTGAAGCAATGTGCCAAAAGGGTTTTTCCCTGTTGGGAGGAAGCTGGTGAACCACAACATACAGGTAAGAAAACTATGGGTCGTGCTGTGGTTGTTGCCAGGCTGAGACAGCTCTGATATTCTAGTAAGAAAACGAACTTTTGGAAAACACATTTCCAGCACAGATTAAAAAAAAACCATGTAGGGGAATGTTTGCCATGGAAACTGTGATATGGCTGGGTTTGTCTTTTCTCTTGCTTTTCCTTTGGGCTTGACCTGCTGGCAGAGCTCGTGGTGGTGGCCAGTGGCCATCTCTAGCCTTGCCCAGGCTGCTGTGATGCCCATCATCTTTCCAGCTTTTTTCCCACATGTGACTTTCTCCTTGGAGCTTCTCTCTCTGCTTTTCCATCCAGGCTTCTGCTTGTTTCTTGAAAAGAAAGATGACAAAAGGAAGGCTAATATTCACCTTTTGTTTTCATTTCTTCACTCACTTTCTAAACATTTATCATTCTTACCTGTACATCTCCCTATCCTCTCCCTTCCCATCACAGCATCACCCATCCATCTCCTCTCATACAACCCCAAGGTTTCTCCTGGCTCTTCCTTGGCCATATAAGCAACAATTCCTTCCTCTTGTTTCAACATAAAGCAAAGCAAAGCCAAACCTGTCTCTGCTTGGTTTCCCAGCCATCACTCCCTGTGTCTGTTTTTGCACAGCTTGCTTTCTCCTTCACTGCTTTGTCTGCACTTTCCTCAGGACCTACGCTGGGGCTGGCTGGTGTTTGTACAGATCCATGATCAGCAGTGCTGACAGTTTTCCTGGGGCAAAGAGAGCTAACACTGGTAGTGTACAGGATACCTCTAAGTTGTGACTGATCATCTCCCGTCTTTGTCAGTTTGTCACTGACTTCCACTGAACTCTAAGACTCCTTTCTTTCACCATGGGAGGCTTTTCAAAAAAGACCTGTGAGAAGAAGATATCAGTCTAATACATTAAAAACATTAGCTTGAAGCACAAGTGACTAATGTGTCACTTAAGATTAGCCTTCATGTATAAACAGGCTCTCAAATTCTAGATGAGAAGCAGAAATTTAAATTCCTCTCAGGCAACTTCCCACCCATCTGCTCAGTTTTGCCTCCCCTTCGTTTCAGCTTGCAGCCAGCCACGAGAGTTGCTGTAGCAAAGTACCTTGTGTAAGGCTTGAGGCAGGTATTGGGTTTCCCATTAATGTTTAGGATTGAAAAGCCACTCATTGATTTAGCTTCGTTACAAAGATAATGACTAGATATTTTTCATTCAGAGGTTTCTAATGAGAAATGGCTTTGCCATTCTTTGTGCTGTCAGATACTAATGGACCTGTATTTACAGGAATCACACAAAAGCTCAGTCCTTGCCTGGCATTCCCATGGGGATACAACGCGGGGGATGCCAACACAGGTCCTCAGCTCTTCATGAGCTTCTTTTGGATCCTGGAACAACAGCAGATTGATGGGGAACCCTGGCAAGGGCAGTAGACCTAGCCTTATCCTGCCCAGGAAGCATATCAGGGATCCTGCAGGTGATGGGATGAGACTGGAACTGATCTGTCACAAGAGTGCTAGATTATATTGAAAGTATCTTTTACTGTTGGGACTTTTTACTTCCCCCTTACAGAATCATGGAATGTACCTAGCTGGAAGGGACCTCCAGTATCACTGAGTCCAGCCCTCAGCCCAACAGCTCCCTAACCCCTACACCACAGCCTCAAGTGCTCTAGATACTCAGTTTTTAAGCACCTTCAAGGATGAGGACTCCAACACCCCCCTGGGCAGCTTGTTCCACTGCCCAACCATTCTCTCAGCAAAGAACTTCTTCTTAAGATCCAATCTAAACCTCCCCTGGTACAACTCAAGGCCATTTCCCCTTGTCCTATCATTAGTAATTTCGGAGAAGAGGCCAGCACCAACATCGCTCCTTTGAGGTAGCTGTAGGTCTCCTTTGAGCTATCTCCAAGGTAGCTGTAGAGAGTAAGAAGATCTATCAGCTTCCTCTTCTCTAGACTAAATAACCCCAGTTCCCTCACCTGCTTTCCATAGGTCCTGTTCTCCAGCCTTCTCTGCAGCCTCATTGCTCTTCTCTGGCCCTGCTCCAGCTCCTCAATGTCCTTCTGATCCTGTGGTACCCAAAACTGGACCCAGTACTCTTCCAATCAAAGCTATTCTGAGATTCTGTGTGTTGCTTTATGTGAAGCTATCTGAAACCCCAAAACCCAAACCATTCCAGGGAAATGTGACCCATCAAATAAAACCCTCTGATTTCTAATAGGAAGCCTCTAGTTCACCCACCTTGACCTTGACTTCATTGCAGCCTTTCTTGATGCAATTTCTGGACATGTGGGTGGTTTTTTGGTACCCAACTACTTGTGCCTGCTTTGCATGCAGTGCTCTGCACTGAATTAAATAACTTCTTACTCTGATTTCTTTCTTCATCACCTTTTCAGGACTGTGCATTGCCCAGCAGCTCTGTTTTCCCCTCCTCAATTAACCTTCTGCTATTTCTTTCCTTGGGCAAAAATACTTCTACTGCAAAACAAATGTCCCTTCTGATATGGTTTGCTCTTCTAATAATGACTTCATTACATGATGCTTTTTTCATTTCATTTTTGGGGGATGGGCAAGAAAAAACCCTAAAAGCAGGCTAGCATAATTAATTATACATGGCCTTAAAGAAACCCTATAAAACTCTAATCATACTTTTATGTCCAAAAATTAATTCTTATTGATTTTCAAGTAGGCTGTGTTGGTAAGCAAAAGCGAATTGTGGGGTTCTTCATAGGAATTTTATTTTCCAGCCATGATGATGGTCCAGAAATGGAAAAGATTCTACGCAAAATGGTTTGATGACTTGTGGGGAAAAAAGAAAAAGGCACCAAAAATGCAAAATGTCAACAAACTGACCTGTTGGAGAGCAGCGTAGGAGAAAGGGGGTTCTGCTCACCAGCAGGATCGCCAGGAACCAGCAATGGACCCTGGTGGCCAAGAAGGCCAATGGCATCCTGGAGTGGATTAGAAGGGGGATGGTTCAAGAGAGGTTCTCCTCCCCGTCTACTCTGCTCTGCTGAGACCACATCTGGAGTATTGTGTCCAGTTCTGGGCCCCTCAGTTCCAGAAGGACACAGAGCTGTTGAGTGAGAGAGTCCAGTGCAGACCCACAGAAATGAGAAAGGAAGTGGAGCATCTCCCTGATAAGGAAAGGCTGAGGGAGCTGTGTCTCTTAGCTTGGAAAAAAGGAGACTGAAGGGCTCTGCTCTGTAGCTTCCAGTGATAAGACAAGGGGCACTGGGTATGAGCTGAAACAGAGGAGGTTTCGCATCAATCTGAGAATGAACTTCTTCCCAGTGAGGGTGAAGGACCTCTGGAAGGGGCTGCCCAGGGAGGTTCCTTCTCTGGAGACATTTAAAACACACCTGGCCGTGTTCCTGTGAGACTGGATGTAGGGGATCCTGCTGTGGCAGGGAATTGGACTGGATGATCTTTCAAGGTCCCTTTCAGTCCCTAATGTTCTGTGATTCTGTGAAACTTAGGAGTGCTGTGACATGAAAGAAAGAAATTAAGTTGCCCAGGAATATATGTGAGAGCTTAAATTTCCAAGCTCTAACAAGTAAAAATAGGGACATTGACTTTTTAATCTGATTTTAATCTAAGACTCGTGTCAAAACAAAAAAATAAGTAAATTAACAGGAAAGTAGCCTGTTGTGGAATTAATCAAAGTAATTCCTATTTATTGTCTATTTCTAGGACCACTAAGTCTTTGCATTTCAGGCATCTGGCCCTTCATTCTTAGCAATAATTTCCTTTCCACCAGCACTGATAAATAGACCTGTGGAGAAGAGCAGCAGGGTGAGATATATTTAGTGATGCGGATTAAGAGAAGTGCACTGAGTGATATCAGCTGAGGCTATTCTGCTTGGATTCCGTGTGCTGTGGATAAATATGGATGCAGGAGGACAGAGGTGAGGCATTTGCATTTAGAGAAAGACCTGGATGTTGGCTTCACTGAAACTCATCAATCCCCAACAGCCCTCGATCTGCCTGTCGTAATAAACGACAGCAATGAAAGCATAAGATACATGGAGTAAGCATTCAGGGGACAGCAGCAACAGACAGTGTAAATCCACAGAGCAGTGCTGACAGCAGCTGTTAAAAGCCAATATTAGCTGCAGCTTATTCAGGGTTTTAACCCAAATTTCCCAATCTGAGAACAGGGACAAGGGTGGGCTCTCCAGGCTGGGAATCTTGCTTTGAAAAATCATGACCTTTCACAGAATCACAGAGTCTTTTTAACCAAGAAGGCCAATGGCATCCTGAGATGGATTAGAAGTGGGGATGGTTAGTAGATGGAGAGAGGTTCTCCTCCCCCTCTACTCTGCCCTGCTGAGACCACATCTGGAGTATTGTGCCCAGTTCTGGGCCCCTCAGTTCCAGAAGGACATAGAGCTGCTTGAGAGAGTCCAGCGCAGAGCCACAGAGATGAGGAAGGGAGTGGAGCATCTTCCTTCTGAGGAAAGGCCGAGGGTGCTGGATCTCTTGAACTTAGAGAGAAGGAGACTGAGGGGTGACCCCATGAATGTTGATCAATATGGAAAGGGTTAGTGTCAGGAGGATGGGGCCAGGCTCTGCTCAGTGGCATCCAATGATAGGGCAAGGGGCAACGGGTGTTAGCTGGAACAGAGGACATTGCACATCCATGTGAGAAGGAACTTCTTCCTGGTTCTTTATAGTGATGATGATAGGGCCATGGATGGGGCTGCCCAGGAGGATTGTGGAGTCTCTTTCTCTGGAGACATTTAAAACCTGCCTGGACATGTTCCTTTGCAACTTGATTTAGGGGATCCTGAGGTGTCAGGGTGATTGGACTGGATGATCTTTCAGGGTCCCTTCCAATCCCTAATGGTCTGTGCTTCTGTAATTCTGTGGAAAAGATGTTGAAGATCATCAGGTCCAACCTTTGAACCAGCACTGCCAGGTCTCCCCTAAACCACGTCCCTCAGCACCAGGACCACACATCATTTAAATACTCCTAGGGATGGTGACTCCACCACTGCCCTGGGCAGCCTGTTCCAATGTTTAATAACTCTTTTGGTGAATAAATTCATTCTGACATCTAGCCTAAACCTCCTCTGATGCAACCTGCAGCCATTTGCATACTTCCTTAACATACTGGCTAGTCACCCCTCAGTGTTCGTTAACTACCCACTGATTTATAGAGATGTATCCACGCCCATGCATATATATGTTGATCTATTTATACACATCTACATTCATAGACAGAGAACATAGAATCACAGATGGTTCAGGTTGCAAGAGACCTCAGAGATCATCTGGTTCCAATCCCCTGCCATGGGTCTCAACAGACCAGGTTGCTCAGAGCCCCGTGTGGATGATAGCTATGGATTACATGGATGTATCTTTCCACACCTGCTGATTGATGTCTAAGCCCATAGATGTGTTGAAAAGCTCCTATCTATCCTCATCTGCTCAGAGCTTCTGGGCTCTGTGTTGGTGTTTCTTCATGTGTGGGGCATGTTCCAGCTCCTTTTGTGGCTATGGGTGAACACTAAGAGCCTTGCTTGGCTTTTCATAGGCAGGAGCTGCCATAAAGCACAGGCAGGGAAAGCATTTGCTCTGCCAGCTGAGGAGGGCTGAGTTATACAGGGGTGTTGTTATACTTCTGAAAAGATGTTAAACTGAGTGACTGCAACTGCATTTTGATTTGATAATTGGGTTTGAAGGACCCTTAATGCTACGAAAATGCTTTTCAGCCTTTAAAAAAGGTGGTTTAAAGCCCCTTTATGTTTGATTTTGGCAGCTGCTAGAATCGTTGAAGCACGAGATCGGATAATCAGCTGGGGAAGTTCTTGCGAAGTTCAATACTGATATTTACCAAGGAAACAGCGCCCAGCAAGTGTCCCTTTCGTTCTTATTCCACATTACTGATTTGCTACAGTAATGAAATTATTTGTTGTTATAAAACCATAACATTATAAGACTTTGTGTTGAAAGGGGCTTTGGAAGAGCATCCAGTCTAACCCCCTACACTGAGCAGGGACATCCCCAACCAGAGCAGGTTGCTCAGAGCTCCAAGGTCCAATCTGATCTGGGGTGGTTCCAGGGATGCAGCTTCTCCCATCTCCCTGGGCAACCTGGACCAAGCTTTCACCATCCCCAATATTTAAAAAATCATAATTAGATCCAAAACCAAAGCCACACTGAAAAGTTTAATTGCCCTGAAGAGTAGCCAAGTGCCATGAGTGTGCCTGAGATTGATGGCCCAGGACAGAGCAGAAACCAGGACTACTCAAACATGAAGACTTGT
This sequence comes from Rhinopomastus cyanomelas, assembly GCA_013400115.1. Taxonomy (NCBI): domain Eukaryota; kingdom Metazoa; phylum Chordata; class Aves; order Bucerotiformes; family Rhinopomastidae; genus Rhinopomastus; species Rhinopomastus cyanomelas. The sequence continues at coordinate 269,931 of VXBP01007149.1, read as the reverse complement.
AGGCTTGGCTACACTGTGCTACTCTTGGGTTAGGAACTGTCACAAGCATTTTACCTGCACAGAGACAACAGAACTATGTGTGATAGAAACATACCAGCTCTCTGGAGCTGCGCCGTCTCCTGATGGAGCTTTGCATATGCTTCATACTGTGCAAACTCACACAGGCAGTTCCCACAGGTTTTCAGCTGCAACTACAGCTGTTCTATTGAAAGAAAATGGATTTTTCTTCATGCAAAAAAGGACAGAATGTCTCCTGCCAGTGGGAGAATTAGAGCAGTAAGCCACACAGAATGGCTGGAATAATTCAATCTGATCAGACAGAGGTGCTGCATGAAGCTGCTGGTAGCCGAGGAAGGGCGGCTGCAAGAGAAGGCAACAGTTTGGTCTAAAACCCAAAGGCAGGCAGAGGAATGTGACCTGGCACCAAATATCACAGGATCTATGCCAGATCCTCAGCTCATTAGCTACCAAAACTTCATCAGCATCCCCAATACACTTGGATGCTTGTGAAGTACCTTATGAGGGTTCCCAGCAGGTCCAGAAGCTGCATCATGGAGCATGAGAGAAAGATTCTGAAGGTCAACTCATGGACCAGAGCCTTAGGGATGGACTAACCCCTACAGCCAGGGACTTAACCTGAGGACAGAGACCTCAGTGGCCTGCACCAGTGCCCTACAGAAAAGAGAATGAGTAGAGGTGCAAGGTGATGCTTGGGCTGAGGTTGCTGCTCTGGATGGTCCATAGTGTGCTGAATTTAATGTAAGATTAATTGTTATTCTCACAATCAAACTTTATTAAGGAAATCACATCCAGAGGATGAGCTATTCACAAGTCCTTCCACAGAAATAATTTAAAATTTGCAGAATTCCTTGAGCAAACTGGAAACATATTGGGGCAGCCTTGGGTCAGAGTTTACAGCAGCAAAAGCATCAAGTGTGTGCTTGGCTTTTTTGTTTTTTAGCCTTTGTTGCTGTTCAGAACTACACTCAACTCCAAATAATGAGTTTCTTGGCTGCTGGCCTCTGTTCTTTCTCTGTGCCTGACAGCAGGACAAAGAAGGTTTCCCAGGTTCTGTCTCTGCATTGTTGCTCACTCTAAAACTTTCTTCCTGCTTAATGAAAACAGGGTAACGAAGCAGCTGAAAAGCCCCAAAAGACCAAAAATGTGAATCAAAATGTGGACTGCAGAGTCTGCTGGCTTCCCATTGACCTCCAAGCAGAGAGGACGTCATAACCTCACTCAAAGCCAATGGCTCCATGTCTATCCCTTTAACTTCTGGGCTGCCAGGTACCAGCTTCTTCCTGCCTTGTAGGTGTCCTTGAGAAGGCTGCTGGGTACCAGCCCAACTCTCCGATGTTATTTCCGCAGACAAGGGATACAGTGAGTGCTACAGTTGTCTTTTCCTCAGGCCCCAGTAAAGGTAAAAGTCAATAAAATCTATATTTGTCTAAGAATTTATTGTGCAATAGCACAAGTATTTCAAGTAGAAACAAAATAAAATCATTCCTACATCTCACCTTTTTCACCCAGCTCTTCTCTGGGTTCATTCCAATTCAGTTTCTACCTCCAGCACTGACCAAAAGATTTGCTTGAGTTTTAATTTAATGAGCATATTGGTCTCCAGCTCCATCCTGATGGATATACTGGCTGTATCTTCCTGTCTAGGCAGCAGCACACACTGCCAGGACACTTGTCTGGTGCTTAAGTTACCACAGTGAGGGTGATGGAGCCCTGGAACGGGCTGCCAGGGAGATTGTGGAGTCTCCTTCACTGGAGATGTTTAAAACCTGCCTGCACATGCTCCTATGCGACTTGGCCTAAGTGATCCTGCTGTGGCAGGGGGATTGGACTAGATGATCTTTCGAGGTCCCTTCCAATCCCTGATGTTCTGTGATGCTGTGAAGTGTGTTTCGCATCTCATAGCAAGGCACCTCTTCTTTTGACAGGTGAGAAATTTTTTATGCTGCAAGACTGAAATACGGAGAGGAAAATTCAGAAGATTTGTCAAAACTATCACAGAAAGAGCTCCGACAAAAACCAAACCCACCTAACCAGTATTTCTTTCAGCACTGCATTCAATACCCTTCAGTGGTAGCGATACCCTTCGCATCAGCTGGTAGTGAGAGGCTGTGCTGCTCATTTTGAGTAGTTTTTTTGCTTCTAAAGTCTTTGCTGCTGCAGACAGACATAGAAAATCTGTAAAACAATATTGGCATTCTGGAAAGTCTGTTTTCTGTCTAAATCAAGACTAGACTTGGACGTTCTGTTATAAAGACATAATGTGTTCAACTAATCACACTCCAAAACAAAATACTCTGTTTCTCAGGGGGATAACAAAGCAACTCTCACTCTTATTTCCTTAAACATATGTATCCTGGTGTTTCATAGTATCATAGAATCATCATGACTGGAAAGGACTGCCAGGATCACCAATCCAGCCCTCAGCCCAACAGCACCCTAACCCCTAGGTTTGAAGTCCTCTAGCTACTTGTTTTTTAAACACCTCCAGGGACGGTGACTCCAGCACCTCCTTGGGCAGCCTGTTCCAGTGCCCAACCACTCTCTCAGCAAAGAACTTCTTCCTAAGATCCAATCTAAACCTTCCCTGAAGCAGCTTGAGGCCATTGCCCCTCATCCTATCGTTAGGAATTTGGGAGAAGAGACCAGCACCAGCCTCATTACAACCTCCTCTGAGGCAGTGGTAGGGAGCAAGGTCTCCTATCAGCTTCCTCTTCTCTAGACTAAAAAAACCCAGTTCTCTCAGCCACTTCCCATAAAGCCTGTTTGACAGACCTCTTCTCACCCCCATGCTCTTCTCTGGCCCTGCTCCAGCCCCTCAATTTCCTTCTGATACTGTGGCACCCAAAACTGGACCCAGAACTCAAAGTGTGATCTCATGAGTGCAGAGCACAGGAGCACTATGACCCCCCTACTACTAACCTGCTGGTTACCCCATTCCTGATGCAGACCAGAATGCTGGTTTAATGTGTTTTGCTCCTTGGCAGTGAGCTGTCAGCCAAACAGCCAATAATGGGCACCTAGGTTTTTGTCTTCAGTCTTCTGCCATCCTTGAAGAAGGGTTTTGCTGGCAATTCCTCAAGAAGTCATTAGAGAAATGCTCTGTAGTTTCACACTTCTGCTGCTGTGTCTGTAATAAGCCTCTCCAGGCTTTGCTTAGAATTCAATTTACACTGAACTGGTCTCTCAAGCCTTGTGTGTAAGATTTGACAGACTTGATGATGGCGTTAATGAGAACATACAGGTGTACATCAAGTTCTAATGGTCCTCCTAATTCATTGGAATGGATGGGTATTTTTTTTCCAAAGGATACTTAAAAATGCTCGTTCCAATATCATCTCTTTGTACTTCTTAGCTGCAGTTTAACACAAGCTCCAAGATTTTTTGGTTTTTTATTTTTCTGCTGAACTTGATCATTGTCCAAAGAATCAAGTCTGCTTTAATCATTCCGTAAGTCAGCATGAGCCAGCCATTAGCTGTTAGAAACAGCTTCACAAATATGTGACTCATGTAAAGAAAAGAAATGAACGTTTTCTGGCATAAGAGGATTATAGAAAAGCTTTATAAAATGTTTCCACCATCAAAATATCACACCCTGTGGAACACACGCTCCCCAGAGGACATCCCACTCAAAGCCAGTCACTATGCACCGTGCCTTCAGACCCACTGAGTGTCCTGACACCTCTGATGAGAGGATAATCCAGTTGATCCCAATGATCTGATCTAGGTGTTCCTTGTACAAGACTTTTACAGGATTCCAGAATGATTGAAGCTGGAAAAGTCCTCTGAGATCACCCAGCACAGGACCTAACATCACCACAGCGACCGCACCAGGGCACTAAGCCTGGCTATTCTTCAACACCTCCAGGGATGGGGGCTCCACCAATGCCTCAGACAGTCCATTCTGGGGTCTGAGCACTCTTTCCAGGAGGAAGGACTTCCTAACATCCAACCTAACCCTTCCCAGCAGCTTCAGAATTCAACCCTTCCCCCCACCCCAACTACTATCTCCCTTCAGGGAGTTGTAGAGAGGGAGAAGGTCCCCCTGAGTCTCCTCCTCTTGAGGCTAAAGAGCCCCAGATCCCTCAGCCTAGCAAGCAGGGCAGAGGAAAAGGCTCATCCTTTGGAAAAAGGGGTACACCAGCAATCAAAACTGGAAATTCTAGATTTACACAAAAACAACTAAAACTGCACCTCTGTGTCATGCTCTGGTGATGGTCAAATGATTCCAAGCACCCAGTCATGACAATTATAGTCCTGAGGGTTCTCCTGTAGCCTGCAGACCTTTACTTGTTGCTGGTAGAACATATGGCATATAAAACTGACTATTATATTCTTGTTTTATCAGTGCTTGCATGTCAAGGCATCACCTTTGTTGACAAGTGTGTGCGCGGGTAGAAGGAGAAAGAAAACAGCTGAAGAAATGGAGAAGGTAAGAATCTGTTGAAATCAAATTGAGTTTTTATATTGGAAGCAACTGAATCAGGAACAGCATCTGTGACTGCAGGAGGAGTGAAAAAATCCTGCTGGAATGACAACCCTGACTTCAAGTTGGATGTTAGAAAGCACCTCCTCACAGAAAGAGCGATCAGATTCTGGAATGAACTGCCCACGGCAGTGTTGGAGTCTCTATCCATGGAGGTGTTGAAGGACAGCCTGGCTGTGGCTCTTAGTGCCCTGGTGTGGATGATGTGGTGATGCTAGGTCCTGGGCTGGGCTGAGTGAGCTCAAAGGGCTTTTCCAGCCTCAATCATTCTGGGATTCTGTGGTTTTGTTACAAACTATTATTTTATTCAAGTTTTTTTAAGTATTTTCAAGTATCATAATTTTTTGGGAGGTTTCTTTATGAGTTCTATTTGTATTGATGATTTTATTTGATTGTAACATTGACAATTACACTGATTTTTGTATTTGATGAGTTTTATTTGTATTTGAGAAAACTGAATGTTGGTATTTCATGGCTGTCAAATAATTCCATTGACCTACAGGGTTTTTTTCGCAAGGCGTGAAACCAAACAACTGGCTAAATCCTGATTAGCTGGGATCCCATTTGGAAGTAAGCCAGGAGACCTCACTCCATCAGTAATGTGGTGTTAGTGCAATAAAATGCTAGCTTCGGGTTGTTGAGCAGGTGCTAAAGGAGGATGGCTGAGAACATTGCTGCAACACTAGAATCCAATGGTTAGCAGCCAAAACAAGCGGGAGAAGAGTTTTCACAACTCTCTGATCTTCTAAACCTATTCAAACCTGTTCCGTAGAATCAAACAAGCAAAGCCATTATAAAACATTGCAGTAGTCTCAAGTTTCAAAATATCAGTTGTATCCTTAAACTGGTTTTATTTTCATGTTTTGATGGCTTCTGGTTTCCAATTATCTAATCTTTTCTCTGCCCTCTTGTTCAGAAGGTTAATGATCTGCATACTTCATCATTTTAAGGTTTTTTTGTACCTCATAATAAAATTTAGATTCACAGAATTTCTAGAGCTGAGAAAATCAAAGACTTTCCGTGTTTATCGCTTTGTGTGCTTCAGTTTCCATGGTCGTGGGGCACCCGGCACTAAATCACTCGTAGATGACCTGATTCTGTGTCAGGGTTTTCGTAGCAAAGCAGCTCCCTTTCTGCGATCTATTGAGAATCAGCCCTCGACACAAAGTTTTGATCTTTCGAGGTCTCTTCCAATCCCTAATGATTCTATGAGTCTGTGATTCTAAAGGATGAGTTTTCATGCAACTTGGAGGTTTGTATGTGCTGCCAACTTAGTGTGACACTAAGGGCAGAGAATAAACAGTCCTCACCTTCCTGTCTAAGATACATCTGCAAGATGAGGAACTTCTCTACTGGAAGGGTTGCCAGGCACTGGAACAGCCTGCCCAGGGACGGGGGTGGTTAGCAGATCCGGAGAGGTTGTTCTCACCCTCTACTCTGCCCTAGTGAGACCTCTTCTGGAGTATTGTGTCCAGTTCTGGGCCCCTCAGCATAAGAGGGACACAGAGCTGCTGAAGGGACTCCAGTGTAGAGCAACCAGGATGATGAAGGAAGTGGAACACCTTACTTGTGAGGAAAGGCTGAAGGATTCTGGGTCTCTTGAGTTTACAGGAGACTGAGGGGTGATCTCATTAATGTCTATAAATATGTGAAGGGTGTGTGTCAGGAGGATGAAGCCAGGCTCTGCTCAATGGCACCCAATGATAGGACAAGGGGCAATCGGTGTGAGCTGGCAAATAGGAGGTTCCATATAAATATGAGAAGGAACTTCTTCACAGTGAGGGTGAGGAGCACTGGAACAGACTTCCCAGGGGCATTGTGGAGCCTCTTTCACTGGAGACGTTTAAGACCCACCTGGATGTGTTCCTGTGTGACTTGGTCTAGGTGATCCTGCTGTGTCGGGGGATTGGACAAGATGATCTTTCGAGGTCCCTTCCAATCCCTAGTGTTCTATGATTCTGTGAATCAAGTATTTAGGTTTTTTTGTTGTTGTGGGTATGGTTGGACTCGGTCATCTTGGAGGTCTTTTCCAGCCTTGATTATTCTGTGATACTGTGATTCTGTGAACATTCATGGCAGTCTCAGTTTTCAGTGGTTTTCAAGTGAGAAGCAGCAAGCAAACAACGCTCCGCTAAATATTCCAAAACATTATGGGTTTCCAAGGAGTTTTAATTTAGTTTGGGGTTTTTTTTTCCCTGACATAGATATAGATAAGCATTTTGCTTTGCTCGTGCCAACTGTATTTGTTTTTCAGTCATTGTGAATGTGTGGGTTTTTTCCACTCTTCTCTCGAGGTGGCTGAATAAGGAAGAAGATTAATGCATAAAAGAAAATGAGATCGCTGCTGTTTCACATTTTGTGCCTTATTTATATTAATAATTGAATACATCTCAGATTACTTTTATTGAGGAAACAATAAATGTTTAATAAGCGAATGAGTAGTCCATCATAAAAGTAAGTGCTAGTTATAAGGCTTTGGAGAGGGGGGAAGAACTGTTTTTGCTCTAAATCATCACAGGGCACTTTATGACCATTGCTGCGTCATTAACACCAAATATTACTCCGCAGTGGGGTGAGGTAACTACAAAGACGTAATGAGATTTGAGGAGAAACAATATGCACCATCATAAAATGCTTGAGATTTGATGCTCAAATTGAGCTCAGAGGCCAATGTACAATAATGACTTTTTTTTCTTTCCCAGGCTACAGACGCTCTGGCTTTGTGCATGGCTGGGTGGTGCCACTGTCTCCATCTGAGCTGCTTCTCAGGCTGGAATTAAGCAGAGGGTTCTTGCCAGAGCATCATGTGAAAGGTCTGAGACCTTGGATCAACATTGCAACAGCATTGTGGTTAATAACTGAAGATGTCAATACTCACTGAGACCGGGGTGGCTATTTGGAGTTTGAACCATCTTCATTGTCAGAGAACAAAAGGATGAGCTGCTGCCAAACAGCACAAGGAAAATAAATTAAAAGCATATTAGAGGTGTAAAGGAATGGAAAACACACAGATAAGGAGAAAGCAAACATATTGGTGTTAAGTCCCTTGATAATGCCTTTGAATATGCTGGAAGGATTTGTCCTGCAGGTTTATACAACTGTGTAAAGAAAATTCCCACTTCAAACATCTCTTTGATGAGAAATATATTCAGCAAGAATCCTAGAATCATCAGGGTTGGATAAGACCGACCAACCATCCACCCTACAACCCTGAACCACTAATCCATCTCTTGCAACACTTGATGCCCGTTTGTTGAACCCTTCCAGGGACAGTGCCTCCACCTCCTCCCTGATCAGCCTGTTCCAAGGCCTCCCCATTCTTTCTGAGAAGAAGTTTTCCCTGAGATCCAATCTGAACCTCCCCTGGCACAACCTGGTCCCTATTTCCTCTGGTCCTATTGCTAGTCCCTAGGGAGAAGAGGCCATTAACTCTCCTGTCTCTCGTGAAGTATCTAGTCAAGGATGCACAAATGATCTGCTCAAGGGGGTCAATTGATCCTATTCATTGATTTTCAGCATTTTGCATGTTCCTCCTATGAAAAAAAAAGGTACACAAAGCCATCCCTCGTGCTGCAGAAGATGGCTCTGACCAAGGCACAGGGGCCACAGATGAGTGGCTTTGTCACCTGGTGCATTTTGAGAAGGGTGGTCTTGGTACATTCCAATATGAGTTGGTTCTAGGTGATCTAGGTTGAATCTAGGTGATCTGGGTTGGATCTAGATCCAACCATCCCTTCCATCCTAAGCCATTCTATGTCTTTGCTGGCAATGCTTCAAAGAGCAGAGCGATGTACCAAGCCTTGGACAACATACAGAGTAGATGTATTGGTGTCTTGTGGCCAAGGGTGAAGAGGCCTGATGGCCATAAGAAGCCTTTAGCCCAATGTCTGCAGACTGGGCACCAGTTTTGTATCTGGTGCCACTAAAATGACTTGGCAAGTGCTTGAAACACTTAGTCTGACTTGACCCCAGGAAAGCAAGTAAGATGTTTGTTACCAGAGCTAATTGCTCAGGAAATTGCTGCCGGGGGTTGGATAGTTTAGAAAGCCAGCAACTTCCCAGCTAGAGAGGGAGAGGGGATAAGAGCATTGGTTAAACTAAAATAGAAACTGCTCCTCGCTGTGTTTCCTCAGCAAATTCGCAGAGGAATCAGGTCATGGCACTGTTTGCATTGTGCCATCAGGAAGGATAGAAGCCCATCACGAGAGGAGTGCTCTGAGCCTCAGTAGGAGGCTCCAGGATAGCTCCTTAGCTGGCAGTTCCATTTCAGTTAAGAGCTGTCTGATGAAAAAGCATACTTGCATCATTCCCAGTTAAGAGCTTGGGGGCAAAGATTGATCTTTCAGTCTGTCAGGAGTTTCTGGATGCAGTGGTATGAGAATCACAATGAAAGATCATTGTGGAGGTCACATCTGGGATTAGGAAGACTAAATTCCTTTGATGGTGGCCTCTGACTCCCAGGAAGCAGCAAAAATGTAGTGAACAGTTATCTTAGTGTCATCAGTTTCCTGACTAGCTAAAGCATTGCTGAAACAGAAGTCTTAGGAGGGAAAAATATGTTTTTGTTGTATTTAGAGGTGATAGCTGCAACCCACTGCAGATCCAGACTTACATCACAGAACCCATCTGCTTCAGAAAGTGGATAAACAAGTGACAAAGTGGTCCTGGGGGTCTGCAGCAGATGAAATGTACACTTGGAGGGTAGGGGCACAGGGCAGTGGTACAACCATCCCTGTCATCTTTCCATGGTACTTTTGTCTTCTGAAACTCTCCTTTTCCATTAACAATGTGGATAATCAGCTATGTCCCTGCTGCCCTGTGAGCAGAGTCCAAGCACAGACCTCAGACGTGCTGAGTCCTCACTGCTTGGAGACAAACCTACCTTTAAAGGATTCAGCATCCAAGGCTGACTAGGAAACATTCATTAATGGAGCATTAAAAATACCCCTTATTTGCCATGTGGATCCCACTGGGAGTGGGTTTTGCCATGAAAGCCCCTAAAAGGACAACTCAGCTGCACAATGGTTGGTGGGATCTGTAGGAACCACTTTGCTCTGGGAAGTGTCACATGAAGAGCAAGTGTCCTGTGATACCTTCTCTACATAAGTCAAAGTTGCTTGATGCTGTGGGAACAAATACGCTTATTTAAAAGCCCGGCTTCACACAGGCTTTCTTGGATGTGCCTTCCTGAGCACTAAAGCCAGATTAGATCTGCTTGGGAGGGCTGAATTTGTGGCAGATGCCTCCTGATGCTATGAACAGGAGCCCACATATGCTGCTCCACAGGGACTTTTCAAATGTATTCTCATCACTTATGCCAGGTTCCAGATTTAACTACCAACACAGAGTTTTTAATGGATCTCATAAATATGATTTCACGGCCATCAAGTGTTGCTACTGGTTTCCGTAGCTTTGGGAAACAGCAGAAGAGTGCTATGAAGATGATAAATCTGAAAATCTGCTGAACCATCTAAAAATGCTGGGAAAATAAGTAGATGTGATAGATGCCTCCTCTTGCAGAAGAATCTGCTGCCCAGAATAGATGAAACTACTGGTGGTGCAGGCTACAGGATCTTATCTCTGCAGACTGCAGGTCCTAAAGCTGCCAAAGATTATGTCTTCTGGGTTTTCCAGTTAGCAAGGCTGAGCTGCCCAGCTCTAAGTTCTCTTCCTTTTTTGTTCTTGGCTGCCTAGAAGATAAAGGGAGATTCTACTACAACAGCCCTCTTTACACCCCATCGACATCTTTATGACTCTTGGTTGAAATCACCCTCATGAGCTGCTGCTACTCCCACATTAATGGATTGCCAGATTACTGACTTCCCATGATAACCAGTAAAACAGAAGGACTCAAACTTTTATCCTTTATCCTGAGTAATAAAGTCTCCCCTGAACTTCCTTCTCTCCAGTTCAACCCCTCCAGTTTCCTCAGCCACTCCTAAGAGCACTGATGCTCCAGCCCCTTCCCCTCTCTCTGGACATACAAATCAAAGCAAGTGCTGTGCAATTGCCCTCCTCTTGATAGCCTTTCTGCATTTGCTTAACCAGCTTCTTAACCCAGCAGGAGCTTTTACACTCACAGCTGTGGATGTACCCGGAGTAAGAAAGCAGCTCATACGGATGCAGGAAGAAGTTCTTGCGGTTGTCATCCTCACTAAAGGAAAATATTCTCTAATATTGAGAACTCCCCAGTAATCCAAAGGAAGCCTTAGTCTGAATGTTTATGGACTCAAGCCCCAGCAAATATTTGCCAGCTTTTTGATATTTGAGTTTGGCTTTCATTGCTAAAGAGAAGCAGTAGAGACATTACAGGAAGGTACATGGTGATGGACATGGGCTACATCAGGGGAGGGCTGAGAACTTAACGATGGATGCAACCTGGAAATGAAAGTAGAAAATGGGTTTTGAAGATGATAGATTAAGATGAAAGCAATGCACAGGTGGAAGCATGGTTTGTGGTGGGAGGAGACAGTGGATAACAGTAATTAAGGGCAGGATGATCTGCTCCTGGCCCTTCTGGCTCTGTTTTCTAAGAGTGTGGATGCAGAGATGTTAAAGGCTGAAGTTATTGCTATTCCTGTCTCTAATTAAGTCTGTTCTGGTGACTATAACTGTGCAGAGTCAAAGCCGTGATGGTGTTTTCACATGATGCTTTGACCTACAGTATCATTTTCCACAAGCTGGACCAGGAAAGCCTGTTATATTGTGGAAAGGCCACATAAAAACATAAAAAGAAGAATTAGTAACTAGAGAGGAACTGAGTTTAATGGACCGTTTCCAGAAAGCCATGTGCTAGTGTATTATACAGAATCTCAGCCCTTTGTGCTCAGCCAGGATTTATTACCTAGTATATCTCATTCCGACCTATTGGTTTCTGACTCTGAAAAACTGGCAATAAATCTGGCACCACTATTTCCATGTTTTGTGTTATGGACAGGGATCTTTAGCAAATAGTAACCCAGCCTTAGAGATTGCAGTTTGAAATCACAGAACAATGTTTGGAGAGGCTCGTCAGGCAGGGGCAGCTGGTTTGGGTTAGAAGGGCTGACAAAAAAGAAGTCACAGAATCACAGAATCGTAGAATCATTCAGGTTGGAAAAGATCCTTGGGATCATCAAGCCCAACCACCAACCCTAAACCAGAAAACTTACCCCTAAACCAGATCCCCCCAACACTACATCTAAGCAACTTCAACACATTCAGGGATGCAGACTCAACCACCATCCTGGGCAGCCCAGTCCAGTGCCTGACCACTCTCTCCAGGAAGAATTTCTCCCTGATTTGTAATCTAAACTTACCCTGTTGAAGCTTGAAGCTATTTCCTCTGTTCCTGTCACTAATTACCTGTGAGAAGAGACACAGTACTGTAGAGCATCAATACTTCTACAATGTCCTTTCAAACAGTTGTAGACAGCCGTGAGGTCTCCTCTTAGCTTCCTCTTCCTCAGACTAAACAGCCCCAATTCTCTCAATCTCTCCTCATCAGATTTGTTCTCCGGGCCCTCCACCAGCTTTGTTGCCCTCCTCTGCACTCACTGCAGCAACTCGATGTCTCCCTTGCATTGAGGTGCCCAAAACTGGACCCAGTACTCAAGGTGCAGCCTCGCCTGAGTGCTGAATACCAGGGGACAATCACCTCCCTATTCCTGATGGACACACAGTTTCTGATACAGGCCATGATGCCATTAGCCTTCTTGGCCACCTGGGCACACTGCTGGCTCATATTCATCCACCTGTCAATCAGAACCCCCAGGTCCCTTTCTGCCAGACTGCTGTCCAGCCACACTGCCCCAAGTCTGTAACATTGCATGGGGTTGTTGTGACCAAAGTGCAGACCCTCACACTTGAAACTCATACAGTTATCCTCAGCCCATCAATACAGTCTGTCAAGGTCCCTCTGCACAGCCCTACTACCCTCCAGCATATTGACACTCCCTCCCAACTTGGTGTATTCTGCAAATTTACTGAGGGTGCACTCAGTCTCCTCATCAAGATCATTGATCAAGATGTTGAACAGGAGCAGCCACAGTACTGAGCCCTGGGGGACACCACTCATGGCCTCCAACCAGATTTAACTCCATTGATCACAACCCTTTGGGCCTGGCCATCCAGCCAGTATTCCATCCAGCAGAATTCGTGTTCGTTCAAGTCATGGTTAGCCAGCCATAGCATCATATATCAAGTCCGTTGCAAACTTAGCTCTTCCCAACCCCATATAACCTTTATAAGTTCTGCCTTTGCTGGAGGAGGAAACAATAAAATCTACAATGAACTCAGGAACTTGAGGGATTATTTCACTCAAGGTAAAGTGGCATAATCCTCTCATATGAGTAACCAGTGCTATCAAAGGCTCATCCAGAACATTCATGTGGAATTTCCAGTCTGACCGTTATTTCATTACCTGCACTTCAGGCAAGGAAAGAGAGACAATTCCCAAGGATACACCCTGGTCCATGAATGATTTTGCCTGTTTCCAAGAGGATTTGTAGGTCATCACCCTATTTTTAATCAGAAATGTATGCACCTTGACCCCATTTCTGAACTGGTGGTTGCTGACTCTGCTGCTGGAGCTTTGTTTTCCCCAAGACTCATTCAGTCATCCCATTTTATTCTCTTGATTTCCCATCTGCACTTAGAACTGGTCTGTGCTGTGATTTAGGATTTAGTCCTGGGATATTGCCGGCATCTGCTCCGCAGCAGTTCTCTAAATCTCTCATGAGCTTGGTAGCTCTCTGGACACGCTCCAGCATCCTGTAATGAGGGGCCCGGAACGGAACACAGTACTCAAGGTGAGACTTCGCAAGGGCTGAGTACAAGGACACGGTAAGTTTTCTCCTGCTGACCATGCTATTCCTGATACAGGCCAGGACCATGTTGGCCTTCTTGGCCAACAGCACACACTGCTGGCTCATATTAAGCTAGCTGTCTACCAGCATCCCTAGGTCCTTTTCTACGGGGCAGCTCCCGAACAAGAGCTCAGCTCTTCCCGTGGTTATGATGAGTTGATGTCACCTCATGTCACTGGTGGCCGCTCTGATCTGCCCTCAGAGCAGACATTTAGTCCATCTGCTGTGTTGGTGTTATTCCTGGATCCACTATGGATAAAACTCCTTGGGCGTTAATGTCAAGAGAATTTCTCAAACAGTCACAGAGAAATAGTATATTTCACAATTTTTTCTACATTCTGACCTTTTGGAAAGTGTTTCTGGAAGCTGCATACTGCCCTCAGAGACATTGAGATACCTCTGGACATGCAAGTGAAAACTTAGACAAGTATTTAATACTCATGTAACCAATCAACCCTTCCTTCCTCAGAGAAGCCCTGCTTTTTCTCGCTCTGCTGAGGATCCTTGATGTCATTCCATCACTGTTGGTTTTTCCATGGCACTGCTAGCTGCAGCAAAAGAGAAGATGACTGACAATAACTTACACTGAGGCACTGCTGAGGCACAGTGAATAAATTCAGCAAGGAACGCTGAGGCAGGTAAGCAGAGCTGTCACCTGAGCGTGCCAACATAATTCAGTCCCATTTCCTGAATGTAAGACACAGAGTAAGAGCAGACAATGGCTGCTTTGTGCTGGCCATGATTATTTTTCTCCAAGAAATGTACTCTGCATCCCATGGCCCTTTTTTCCTGGGTCGTTGAGTGCGCTGGATAAGCCAACGTTAGGGCAAGATGAATCACTCTTGGCTTCATGTCATTTTGTAACAGGTGTTGTATGAGGAACGGCCGAGGGATCAGAGGCTGCTCAGCCTGGAGGAGATTCAGGAGAGACTTTCTTGCTCTCTACAGGTACTAGAAAGGAGGTTGTAGAGAAGCAGGGGTGTCTCTGTTCTCTCCAGTGAGAGGAAGTGGCCTTAAGCTGCACCAGAGGAGGTTCAAGCTGGAGGTCAGGAGGAACTTCTCCAATGAAAGGGCTGTCAGGCACTGGAACAGCCTGCCCAGGAGACAGTTGAGTCACCATCCCTGGAGGTTTTTAAGAGAAGAATAGATGTTGCATTGGGGGACATGGTTTAGTGTTGCTCATAGGGTTAGGAAAAGGTAGCTCTCGATGATCTTGAAGGTCTCTTCCAGCTGAAACTGTTCTATGATTCCAATGCTGGTACCTGCAGAATTTTTCTGTTTAAAAAGTGCTGATTATTTTAAATGTGTCGTGGTAATCATGGAGCCCAGGTTTAGCTCCAGAAAACAAAGGCAGCAGCCACTACCCCAGCACAAACGCTTTCTTGAAGTGCAATGAGCACCAAGCCTGGCCTCCTGGCCTCAGGTCTGATATGTTTGCAGAACAACCCAATTGACTAGGAAGGAGTGTTTGCTCCTAGTGAATATCCTGATGAATTCAATTTCCTAGTTCTGAAGAGAGATGGAGTAAATATGTCTCCAAGAGAGACAGAATTTTAGTAGTTGCAATGAATGGGAGGAAAGATTAGTCTATCTTGTCAGTCCATTTGGCAAATAAGGGTACTTGTACATGCAGGCAAACAATCAATTGCTGCATAATTAGCTGCATTTTTGCACCATTGGCATTGAAGTTCACCAGGTCTGAGCTCCTTCTCTTGGCCTTCCTTGATCGTTAGCACTTCATTCACATTCCTCACAGAAGAGCTTCGTTTGCTTTTTACTTTTAATTAAAAAGGCAAACTTTTGGCATCTGCATGCTTGGGAAATGCAAACAGTTCTTAATTAAAGTGCAATATAGTGCCAAAAATAAGCGTAATGGGTTGGGCAGTGCAGGAGTTAACACAATGTACTTCATTCTGTGTATACAAAGCTGCAAGGAACTGCAAAAACAAGAGAAGGGATTTATAAAGGGAATAAAATCACCATAATAAATCAGGACTGCACTGTTTCCCAACCCCTTATTTCCCTTCATTACAATTATCCCTATGAGAATCACATCCATTCGCTCGCAGTATTGCATGAAAATCTTGATAGCGTGTCTTCATATTCACTGTTATTAATCATCATGGAACTGTGTATTTATCATTGCTCATTCACTCACATCTCCAAGCAGAGCTGGGTGCTCTCTGTATTCAGCACTATATTACACCTCGTTACAGCAATATCCTTAATTTTCTCTGATAGGAGATGGATCCAAGTCACAAAACTGAGATCTGGAAGTTCAATTTCCAAACCCTTTTATAGACAGATCCAGGACTTTACTTGAACTTATCAGTGCAATTTAAACACCTTCTTCGTATGTTAAAGACTGATTTTAACTTGGTTATCAGAAGTCTGGAGATAATTGTTGATCTCCTCAAACAGCAGAATCCTGCCAGGAACTACATTATATGTGAACCCTAAATATGTGATTTCATTTCTAGCTTCTTCCAACACTGAATTCAAGCAGCAGTAAAAATGCTGAGATTCTTTAAACGTGGTTGTTCTGGGGAATTCCAGCTTATTTGTATATCTTTCTTCCTCTGTATTATGACTCTATAGGAGTATCTGCTGATTAAAGAAAGTTTTGATCTGTTTGCAGAAAATTGAGAACACAAGAAAAACAATTTGGTACGAGGTCAACATCCTCCAGATCTCCTTAACACTCCTTAACCCTCTGAATGGTCCTCATGGTCTGGTTCTACTTTCCCATTTTTCTTAGAAGAAAAATAACTCATTTTAAACTGCTATTGATTTCATTTTGCTTTGGAGAAGATTACACAGGTGATCTAGTATCTACGAACATAACAGAAAAGTTTTTACTTAGGAATGTGTGTCCAGCAGGAGTAGCAGGAGTAGGGAAGCGATTATCCCCCTGTACTCAGCACCGGAGAGGCTGCACCTTGAGTACTGTGTCAAGTTTTGGGCACCTCAGTATAAAGGAGACACAGGAGGTGCTGGAGCGAGTGCAGAAGAGGGCAACAAAGCTGGGGAAGGGCCTGGAGAACAAATCTGATGAGGAGAGACTGAGAGAGTTGGGGCTGTTTAGTTTGAGGAAGAGGAGGCTAAGGGGAAACCTCATGGCTGTTTAAAACTATCTGAAAGGACATTGTAGAGATGTCGGTGCTGGTCCCTTCTTGCAGGTAATTAGTGACAGAACCAGAGGGAATGGCTTCAAGCTTCAACATGGTAGGTTTAGATTAGACATGAGGACAAAATTCTTCCTGGAGAGAGTGGTCAGCCTGCCCAGGATGGTGGCTGAGTCTGCATCCCTGGATTAGTTTAAAAGTTGCTTAGGTGTAGTGTTGGGGGATCTGGTTTAGGGGTGAACTTGTAGAGTAGGGTTGGTGTTTGGACTCAGTGATCCTAAAGGTCTTTCCCAACCTGCATGATTCTGTGATTCTATGATGCTATGGACTCAGGCTTCCAAATCTCCCATGACACCATGAAAAATATCTTGCCTGTTTCCTTCCATCTGTCCTTTGGATAAGAAAAAAAAAAGGAATGTGTAAAAAATTCTCACTGGGTTGTACTTACATTTTTTTCCCAACCTGCACAGTTTACATCCTTCCCCATCCACCAATTAAGTGGTTTCTTTCTGGCCCCCAAGAGAAATAATCTTGCAAAGGAGAAACCCTGAATCCCATCCTCCAGAAACAGCAGCAGAAGAGATGTGCTTGAAATGCCATAGTCTGTTTGGTCATATTTCAATTAGATGTCTGCTCATTTTGAAGTTAATATACTTGTCCAGCTCATTTTCTGCTGAAAAATGTTCCTAATAGATGTACTGATCTAAGTCTGTAAATCTTGCTCTTGAGCTCTTTATGGGACCAGCTGCAGAGAAGGAAGAAACTTGAAAGACGGAATTAAATTTGCAGCTGTTTTTTAACACCCAATATTTTTGTTTGCAATTGCCAGTGTGAATGAGGTTAGCTGTAGCTTCAATAATGTCCCTTGGCCATTTGAATTAGTAATGACCTGAATTCCCTGACATCAGAAGGACAGAGAGCTCCTGGAAAGTGTCCAGAGAAGAGCAATTCAAATGCTCAGAGGGCTGGAGCAATTCCCCTGTAAGGACAGGCTGAGCAAGGTTCAGCTTGGAGAAGAGGAGGCTCCCAGGTGAACTTCCAGCAGCTTCTCAATCTCTGAAGGAGGCTACAAGAAAGCTGAGGGACGGCTTTTGACACAGGTGGTAGCAAGAGGACAAGGTGAAAAGGTTGCAGACTTGAAGAGAAGAGATTGGGGTTGGATGGGAGGAACAAATTCTTTGCTGTGAGGGTGCTGAGATGCTGGAACAGGTTGCCCAAGGCACTTGTGGCTGCCCCATCCCTGGCAGTGTTGAAGGCCAGGTTGTGTGGGGCCCTGAGTAACCTGCTCTAGTGAAGGTGTCCCTGCCTGTGAAGGGGGGTTGGAATGGGATAATCTATAAGGTCTTTTGCAACCCTGGCCATTCTGTGATTATCTGATTTACACATGCCAGAGTAGATGCACAGGAGCAGTATCAGCTACAGGATGCTTTGAGCAGAAAGCAAGGTCTGAGAGCCCAGCCCAGCAAAAGTTAATTACTTCACTGACAAACACATAAAACCTCATAACGCAGCCATGATTTTAAACAAATAATTCACCATTTTTTATGATGCTGAAGGAAGCAAAACAGAGCAATAGCACAGACCTCACGCAGCCCTATTTATAGTCCCCTTTCCGTTTTTTGACTCAATTGATGCCATAGAACCAGCTAGTTTTTCTCTCTGATTGTTGTAAAGCAAATAAAACACAAAGAGTAAAGCTTTGTGCATGAACAGTGCTGTAAGCACCTGGCTGTTCTGGAAAGTGAAGGGAAATAAAAAAACCACAGACAAGGACAAACTAATCACCTCTGTCTAGCCCAAATGAAATAACCCTTGGTGAGAACATTTAAAATATATTTAAATGTTTAGCTAGGCATCTTCCTAGGAGTGTTTCAGCGTTACGGGAGTCTGCTCTGCAGTTTAGCAGAGCACAGGAGTTGTCATTGTCCCAGTAAAAACACAAGGTAAAAATAACAGCCCAAACAACTATTACCGCTTAGCGTAAGACAACTGCCAATATAAAAGCACTCTGGAGCTGCTCTGCCTTCTCAGCTTTTAAAAGAGCCTCTAAAAGTGCAGTAAAGGGTTTCAGATGGGAGACAGAATAAAAATAACTGCAGTGCACACACTGCAGTCATCTCGTAGATCTCAACAGGGATATTGCCAGGTTTCTCAGGTACCTTCCTCTGGATGACTGGCATTTTCATTAAGGTTTCACAGAACGGAATCACACAATGATTCCATCAGTTGGAAGAGACCTCAGAGCTCACCCATTGCCAACCCCCTGCCACAGGCAGCGACACCTCACACCAGACCACGTTGCCCAGAGCCCTATCCAGCCTGTCCTTGAACACTTCACAGAATCACAGAACATTAGGGATTGGAAGGGACCTCAAAAGATCATCCAGTCCAATCCCCCTGCCACAGCAGGATCCCCTAGATCCAGTTGCACAGGAACATGGTCAGATGGGTTTTAAACTTCTCGAGAGAAGACTCCACAACCTCCCTGGGCAGCCCCTTCCAGTGCTGTCACCCTCACCATGAAGAAGTTCCTTCTCAGATTCATGTGAAACCTCTCCTGTGGCAGCTGACGCTTGTTGCCCCTTGTCCTATCATTGGATGCCACTGAGCAGAGTCTGGCTGCATCCTCCTGACATCCACCCTTTCCATAGTGATCAACATTCATGGAGTCACCCCTCAGTCTCCTTTTTTGCAATTTCAAGAGACCCAGCTCCCTCAGCCTTTCCTCATCAAGGAGATACTCCACTCCCTTCAGCACTTCCAGGGAGGGGGCAATCGTGAGTGAGGTTTAAGATCCAGTAAAGAATGTCAGCTATAGATTCTTCCATTTATTTTCCAGAAAGGTAGTATTTCTTCAAGCTTTTCTTTCAAACCTCCATAGCAACAATCTCTCCATAAGGACATATTCCCAGAGTACTTTTTTCATTCTTCCTCACCTCTGAAATTCCTGTGTCTCTAGGTTCAGGGCTCACACCACCTCCTTTGCATCCTGCCTTCTCTTGCTTTCACACAATTTCATTGTTCACGTGGTCTCAAGGCGAGGGCAGGAGCTTCTGAGCAATTCCATACTTTTCACCTACAGCACTGGCTCTGGGAAGCCTCGGTTACTCCATGGGGCTACCAGAGAGAAAAGTCTGCCTGGGAATGTGGCTGTTTAATGCAGGATTATAAATATTCTGTCCTGTGACACCTCCTGGCCTAGGAAGATGCTCAGGCCAATGACTATCATCAGTTGCAGATGTAAAACAAGCAGAAAGGAGAAAGGAGCTCCGTGTTGCCAGCTGGACTGGAAGCAGAAGATGCTGGCAAAAGGAGGTATCAAACAAAGGCTGAGCTAGTTGCTCTCTGTCTGCAGAATCCCTGTTGCCCATCTTTCACTGCAAAACCCTGAAGCTTCTCACTCAGTATTTACATCTAGCAGGCAACACAACAAAAACAGGGACTGATTCTACATCCTCTTCATGAACAGTGGTGGTTTGCTCATGCAAAGACCAAAATCTGTCCCTTAGCACTCTGGAAACACAAGGACCTTGACAAGATCATTGCCAGAGCTCAGTGCTGCAGCTGGGCTGTGGAGTCACAAACACTATTTCAAATTTTGCCCCTCCCTGGATTCAATAAATTGCACTGAAAGGGACAGGTCACTTCTTCTTGCAATAAAACAAAGGCTTCTTCTCACTTACTCTCACTAAAATCGACTCCTGTGTCTATCTCACTTCTGTAATTTTCTTCTTCTCATTAATTGCACTTAGTGAGCTAGGAAGGGCCTCAGTTCATCTAATTTTAGCCAGTGGACAGGCAGCACCCTAGTTTGAAATTGAAAAACAGATATTTCTACTCTTCTGCAATCAATGGAGAAAAACTGTGTCTTGAAAACAAGGAAAACTCCGTTTAGTGGCCATGGTAAGGTTGGGTTAGCAGTCTGACTTGATGATCTTGGAGGCCTCTTCCAACCTTAACAATTCTGTGATTCAAAGGTCACCTCAAAATCCAGAAAAACTATTCAAGTTTCTTGTTCTCCAGCCCATGGCTTTTTTTTCAGCATCTCTCCTGAACTGATTAAGCCAGAGCCCAAAACCTCCAATGCAGTCCGAATGTTCTTACTGTAGTTGTCTTTCCAAATCCCCACTAAATTCTCAGTCTTCCAAGGGAATTCTATTCCATTTTCTTCTTCAATAATGTAAAAGAGTGTTTTGTGACTTGCTGTTAGCTACCCTGCAAGCCATCCAGCCTAATTCCTCGCTCTCCAAAAGTGACATGAGCTGACTGAGTGTTTCTGATTTGTCACATCTGTCACCCAACAAGGACAAGTTGCTGCAGTGCTTCAGGTCCAGTTACAGAATCACAGAATGATTGAGGCTGGAAAAGCCCTCTGAAATCATCCAGACCAGCACAGGACTGAACATCACCACAGTAGCCACACCATGGCATAAAGGCCACAGACAAGCTGGCCTTCAACACCTCCAGGGATGGGGACTCCCCCACTGCCCTGGGAAGGCACCCCTTCCAGGAGGAAGGGCTTCCTAACATCCAACCTAACCCTCAGCTGGCAGCTTCAGGCCCTGCTCTCTCATCCTGGTGCTGGTTGCCTGGGAGAAGAGCCTGACCCCTACCTCACTACTACCTCTGTCCAGGGAGTGGGAGAGAGATCCCTCTGAGTCTCCTCCAGACTAAACACCCTTAGCTCCCTCAGCCTTTCTCCATCAGACTTTCCCTCCAGTCCCTTCCTCATTGTTCCTCTGGACCTGCTTCAGCCCATCAATCTCTGTCTTGAAGTGGGGGGCCCAGTTGTGAGGGTTTGACGGACAGAGCCCAAGGGCAATCTCAGGAGACAGCATTGAGAAATGACTGCTGAACCCCTTGACATCACTTTGAACATCCATCCATCTGTTCTTTATTTGCCATTTCTAGAGGTTTTATACCAGTAAACCTCCCCAGTAGCTGCTCTGGAAGATGACCTCGAGGAGTACGCTGATCCTGTTCATGCATAATTTTCATTTCGATGTATGTCTGGATATATTTTAATAAAATTTGCCCTGCTTATCTCTAATTCTGCGAACCTAATATCTCATCTGATGCATGTGATGTGTAATATTTAGTAGGTAAGTCAACATTCCCCTGGGCTGGGAGTTAATGATGGAAGATCACTGGGCTGTAGCAGAGCCTCTTGTTTCCAGGACTGCTGAAAGTGGTTTTGAACAGAATTCTGCTAGCACAAGGAATTAAGAATAAAAACCCAGTGGATTTAGAGCTTGTGTTTCTCAGCTGCTCAGTCCTGGTTTGTACAGGAAAGGCTTGTGGGATCTGAATCTATATGGTCAGAGACTCACAGAACAGGTTGGAAGGGACATTTCAAGGTCATCTAGTACAAACGCCCCTGCAGTGAGCAGGGACATCTTCAATGAGAGCAGGTTGCTCAGAATCCCAAGGTCCAACCTGGCCTGGAATGTTTCCAGTAATGATGCCAGAGCAGTTCATTGAAAGCCTCTGTCCCCAGTTTGGACTTTCAGCAAATACTGATGTCATTACAAAGCAAGAAAAAGCCACAATCTGTTCATTCCGCTGCTGGTCAGGCTGCTGTCAGGAGCTGAAATTGCTTCCTATTTTGCTGGCTCCTTTCATAAGGAGAGGTGAAAGGGCAGGACAGTTGCTGGAGAAGCCATGGGTTGACAGACAAGGTCAGCACAGGTTTAAGCAGTCAATCTCTGGGCTTTTTTAAAGACTCTGGTTCAAATGCCAGTTGCACACTAGCTGCATTCTGTTGAAAGTATTTTCTGTTGATGACAAACCCGTTGATCCTGGACTTCTTCACTCTGCAAACTCCTGAGATAGCTACCTCCAGAGTGAAATTAATTAGGGTTGACTTATCAGTAGATGTGGCAACCTTGAAGTATCTCTAAGCACAGAAACAAGGGCTAAGGGAGAGCAAAGTGTGTTGTGTAATCACAGCTATTCTCAGCCCCTGCTACAGCCACATACTGGGACTTGTGGAAGCAGAAGAAGATAGGATATCTCTGAGACTGCACTTTGTATTACTTTGCAGTGAAGTCACTTGGATAGTTGTGACATACTTGATGGCTTGCATCTGATCCTTCAAAGTCTGATCCTTGAAATTTGTTCTGAGATTTGGTGAGGAGCACATCTTGTCCTTTATCATTTCTGGAAGTGCTCTGTGTTGGCACTGAGGGCAGGGGAAGCACCTAGGTTGCATGTGTCCTCTGCATGGAGGGCAGTTGGTTTTCCAAAGTGTTGCTCTGCTATGGAGGGACTAAAAACTTATTTCTTCCTGCTGAAGGCCAAGAGATGGAAGAACATTTAATGGGTGTCAGCTACAACTGTCTGTTCTTTCCCCTCTGGGAATAAAGAATCACTAAATCCCAGAAAGACTGAGGCTGGAAATGTCTTCTGAGATCATCCAGCCCAGTCCAGGACCTAGCATCACTACAGTGTCCACACCAGGGCACTAAAGGTCACAGCCAAGCTGTTCTTCAACACCTCCAGGGATGGGGACTCCCCCACTGGCCTGGGCAGTCCATTCCAGGGTCTGATAACCTAACCATCCAACCTAACCCTCAACTGGTAGCTTCAGGCCCTGCTCTCTCATCCTGGTGCTGGTTGCCTGGGAGAAGAGCCCAGTCCCCACCTGACCACAATCTCCCTTCAGGAAGTGGTAGAGAGGGTCCCCCTTGAGTCTCCTCTTCTTCAGGCTAAACAACCCCAGCTCCCTCAGCCTCAGAATGGTGGGGCTGATGGGACCTCTGGAGATCACATAGTCCAACTCCCTTGCCAAAAGCAGGATCACCTACAGCAGGTTGCATAGGAACATCCAGGTGGGTTTTGAAAGTCTCCAAAGGAGAAGACTCCAGAACCAATCTGTTCCAAAGCTCTGCCACCCTCACACTCACAAAGAAGCAGAGTTTCAGAAGCTTCCAGCATAGGAGATGGTCTCTGATCCCCTACTTTCTTTTTCTGAGGACAATGAGCTGAAAGGCAGCACCATTCTGAGCAGGAAGGAGAGAGCCACAGCAGGTTTTGCAGATGCAATTGAGAATTAAAACTGAGGCTGGCAGGCACTGCCAAGGGAACACCCACCACAAAATTACCTTGAGCACGAATGCTGTGTGATAAATACTTTGCCTTTCAAAAAAAAAAAGCTAAATGAACAGATAAAGAGGGGGAAAAATATCTTCCTTACATCCTGTGCATGCAGTCCATTGCATCATTTTGTAGATTATCCTATGGGGAGTAATTGTCTGGTGGATGAAACAAATGAAATAAAGGCAGTCTTCAATCTCACAAATGATCTACCAGTGTTTCTGATGTGAAAATGCCCGTGGGAAGTGAGTGTTTAGGTAAAAGCCTTCCAAGAGGGGAAAAAACAACCTTCTGGAAGAGAGATGCTGCTTCTCTGTCAAAAACTCCTTAGAGCAACCCGGGGTTTAGAGAGATGTTCCTGTCTGTTACATGAACAATAAGCTTTGTGAACCATGATTCCTTTTTGACTTCTTGGGGATTTTATGGGAGAAATTTTCCAAGATTATGAATGATCCAGGGGAGAGCACTGTGGAGACATCAGCCCCGCAGCTCCCATGCAGCTGAAAATGGGTCACCGAGATAAATGTTAACAGAGACTCCCCCCTTGGAAGGTTGTATCTATAGCTATGCCACTAGAGGATAAACTACCACAGGAATTGAGGCGGTAAAGTGTGGATAATTGAAGAAATGAGCCAGACATCAGTCTGCATCAAGGGCAGCTGGTTTTCCAAAGTGCTGCTCTGCCATAGAGGGACTGAAAACTTCATTTCTTGCTGCTCAAGGCCAAGAGATGGAAGAATAAAGAATCAGAGAACCACAGTTAGTGAGGCTGGAAAAGCCCTCTGAGATCATCCAGCTCAACCAGGACTTAATACCACCACAGTGGTCACACCAGGGCACTAAGGGCCACAACCAGTTTGTCCTTCAACACCTCCAGGGATGGGGACTCCCCCACTGTCTTGAGCAGTGCATTCCATGGTCTGATCACCCTTTCATTGCAAAGCAGAGGCAAACATTCTTTTCATTGCAGAAAATACTTCCACAAGCCAAATGTCTTGTTTATTTGTCGTCTTCCAAGCCCTTCGCCTTGCCAGGGTTGGTGCTAATCAATATACACGTTACTTTACAGCAGTTCCACAAAGAGAAACGGATCGTTGAGGAATTATCAAATGAATTCAGGCTCAGCCTGTTCCTCTCCTACATGTCTTTTTCCTCTCTAGACATCTGCTGAAGGGAGGAAAAAATAAAAAACCCCGTTAGGTTATTAATTCAGAAGCATCCGTCTACTGAAAAAAAAAACACAACAGAAGCAAGCTAAAATTGAACCATATCCAGGATGCTTTGGCGCAGCTCCCGAGCTCTCATTCCACTTCTTGCTGATGATGGGATGCCACTTGGTTGAAATGATTAATCAATGGCAAAAGGGCTCTTAGCACCTAACCCTCAGCTGAACTATCTGCAGCCGACTTGCAGAACTGTGCTCAGCCTCTGAATCTTCTTCTTTCTCCACCTCCAAGGGATGATGGCTCCTACTTGAAAGTCTTAGAGGTTTGGCTGCTTCTCCCAGTACACAGTGCAGTGTTGAACCCCACAGATCAGGTGTCAGCAGTGAGAGCTCCCTATTCAGCAAACTAGTGAACAACAGATTTATTTCAATTATAACCTCCTGCTAGTGGAAGAGCAGCATGTAAAAGGCTGCAGAGCCCAAGGGAAAAATCTCCTCCTGACCCGCAAACCCAAACATTGGCAATTTCTGAAGCTCCTAAAAACACAAGAGCTGGAGCAGAGGCAAATGGGTCTGAGACAGAGGGTGATGGTGTTATTGCTAGAAGAGGAGGATGAGACAACACAAGGTGGGGATGCATATTGCTCCCTCCCCACTCTGCCTCTTTGTTGCTGCAGAGACAGCCTGAGCAGCCTGGAGCATGTGTAGAGCTTGAAATACAGTAAACACACAAACCCAGGTGTGGACTTCAAGAGTAAAGACTTTTCTACCTCCCCTCTCCTTTAAATGAGTTATAAGCATGATCGCTCACTGAGTGTCAAATTTGCTGCATTTTACTCTTCATCATCTCAGAATGAAAATATGGAATTGCAAGAAGGAATTAATTCATCCTTTAGATTTATCGATTATTTTCCTAGTCACTATCCCAGAGCAGGTACTGTTAGTAGCTGAGCGAGTGGCCAGAGCTGTCACTGCCCACACCAGCCTGAGCCATCATCCATAATCACTGTTGTATTTTCTCTTCCACTCTGTTGCCAACATGAAGATCAAGCTTTGCACATTGTGCCCCGGCAGGGTTCCTGCATGTTAAACGCAGTTCAGTGCAGAGCTCCGCGGGTTTGTCGCACCCCTGAGCTGCTTGCAGCCAAGTGCTTACACAGAGCCCTGCTGCATACTTTGGGATGGAGCCTGGTCTTCTCCTTTTCTGCAGTTGCTATTTTAGGGAGGTAAATATTTAGCATTTGTTCAGTGGAGGAGATGCTCTATTTATAACATGGGACAAGAAGGAGGTCAATGCTTGTGGAGAATTGGCAATCAGACATCGGGCTGAGCAGAAGCTCCACACCTTTGCAGAAGCCTTCTTATTGTAGCTCAGACAGGTTTGCTTCTGGGTTCTTGCAAAGTATTTCTGTTTTTCAACTACGCAGTGGCTTTTTTAGGTGTAATTGAAGAGTAATTTTAGTTGATGCTGAAGCCAATGCAGCATCAAGAACCTCTATACAATCGAATTTTCTAGGTATAAAAAGAATGTTGCAGAATCACAGAACATTAGGGATTGGAAGGGACCTCAAAAGATCATCCAGTCCAATGCCCCTGACACAGCAACATGGTCAGGTGGGTTTTAAATGTTTGCAGAGAAAAAGACTCCACAATGCCCCTGGGCAGCCTTTTCCAGTGCTCTGTCCCCCTCACCATGAAGTAGTTCCTTCTCAGATTGATGTGGAACCTCTTCTGTTTCAGCTCACACCCGGCGCCCTTTGTCCTGTCATTGGATGCCACTGAGCAGAGCCTGGCTCCATCCTCCTGACATCCACCCTTTACATATTGATCAACATTCATGGGGTCACCCCTCAGTGTCCTTTTTTCCAAGCTCAAGAGATGCATGTCCCTCAGCCTTTCCTCATTAGGGAGATGCTCCACTCCCTTCATCCTGTTTGTGGCTCTGCTCTCAAATAGTTCTCAAGTAGTTGGATGCTCTTTGCAACACTCCTCCATAGCACATGCAAATCCATGTATTTCTTTTGAGACAGGTGACATTCCCCTCTGGCACAGCTCTCTCGGTGTCAGCAGACCAGCAGAACATGTTAAATTACAGCAGCCCTTGCAAGGAGCATGCCTAGGTCTTCGCTGTTTATGTCAAGATTGGGAGAGACCTATTCTTGTTTCCTCACACCTACTCTCAGACTTTGAGAACCCCTGTTCTCTGGCTTCCCAGGAATCATAGAATCATAAAATCATCAAGGTTGGAAAAGACTTTCAAGATCCTCAAGTCCAACCTCATGCCTTAGAACCCCTAGCCATTAAAATTTTAAGATATTCTGTGTGGTGTTATGGTCCTGCTGGGTTTTCAGATGCAAACCAGTAAGTTCTCATCAAAGTGCTCTCATCCTGCATGTGTCTTACAGGGAACACTCCTCCCCATACAGATGGGCACCAGTGGCTTGGATGTGCAAGATATCTTTCTGTGACTCCTGCTCTAACACTGAAAGAGTCTCTGAAGCATCCTGAGGAGCGCAGATGGTTGTGGGATGCTCCTATCATTCAGACAGGCCTTTGAGTTAATTTTCATCTTGTCTTGCTTACAGTGTCCTATTTCCTCAGGTTGTCTGTCAGGCTATAAATTTCATGCATTTCATTGTCACTCCAATAAACAAAGCAACCTGATTCCTAAATTCCCTCTGACCCTGTGCACCAACCCCTAGTGCTGCAGCAGGGCTTCTGCAAACAAGTCTGCTGAGAGATTTGCTATCCTTCCCGGGTAGGAGATTTTTGGCCTCAGTTCTGCTACTGCTTGACACTCCTTGCCAAAACACAACCAAGAGCCTGTAGCTGAGAACAGTCATGGCCAATATGCCTTCTGTGAGGCCCTGGGGGAAGCAAATCCCAGCTTGGGGGGGCCTTAATCCCTCTGCCTTGCTTGGAAATAGATGACTACGATGACAATGATACAATCATCATTAGATTGGAAGGGACCTCAGAGATCATCTATTCCAAATCCCTTGCCATGGGCAGCAACACCTCACAACAGACCAGGTTGCCCAGAGCCCCATTCAAACTGGTGAGAGTGTTTGGTGGGATGTGAGATCCACAGGTGGGTCACAAAGCACTGAACTCACACAGTGTTTTTCTCTTGCAGAGTTCATCCTCAATCACTGAGCACCTTGTCCTGACACCATAGAACTATGTGAGGTGGGAGACAGGGAAGAAGTCTTCACTCCCCTTTAAAGTAAGACACAGAAAGAGGGAAAATGGGACAATCTCAGTGATGCATTTGGGAGGTTCACATGAACGTGGGAAGAAATGGGGTTTTGTTTTCAACTGTGGGCAATTATATTCCATTTCTGTTTGGCAGCTACTTCTAAGCTGAGAAAGTAAATTTGGAAAGCACTTTTGGATTTTCACAATAAAATTTCTAATGAGGAAGATGTAAAAAAACCCTAAAAAATCCTAAAGTGTCTCTGCTGACATTTATATGAAAATTGTGAAAGTCTCATAATTTTCTGTCATCTACTTCAGTTTTCCAAATGTTCCTTCCAAACTAAATGTTTTTAGCAATAAAAGCTAGAAAAATTACAGAGCAGGAGAGTTTCTATCCAAGTGGAATTTTCATTCTGCTTCGATGAGTAATTTCTAACTTTAAAAAAAAATCTCTATAAGACATGGAAAATTAAATTTAAATGTAAATAGTCAGCTCTGGAAAATAAAAACCAAACCTTCATCAAATAGTAATGACCATCTGATAACAGTTACCACTATACAGGATGAATTAATTAGTGAGAAGATAACATTTTATTCCTTTCCTTCAACCTTTGGCTTTTTGAGAAGACATCAAACCTTCACAGTCCGATCCCATCCATTAGCACTGTGTAAAAATGCAGAGTGAGATGTGACTTCATTAGAACCAGTGGATGTTTAATTGATGTCTTTGCTATAAGGTACACCAGGCATTAAGAGGATGGCTGGTAAGCCCAGAGTTTTAAACTGTGGCAGTTTCATAACTCAAATACCAGCAGCAAGAGGAAAAAAACCCACCACAACCTAAGATCTTTCTTACTGACTGTATCAAAACCTCCCGTTCTCCCATTGTGGTTCAGATCAATTGACATTCTCTGCACCACTTGTTCCATCAGACTTTCTTTTTAAAATGGCTTCTAATAGTAAAATCATAGAATGGCCAGGGTTGGAAGAACCCTTAAAGATCATCCAGTTCCAACCCTCCTGCACAGGCAGGTTACTCAGGGCCCCAGACAACACTTCCAGGAATGGGGCAGCCACAACTTCCTTGGGCAACCTGTTCCAGTATCTCAGCACCCTCACAAGAAAGAATTTGTTCCTTCTATTCAACCTCAATCTCCCCTCTTCAAGGCTGTAACCCTTTCCCCTTGTCCTCTCACTACCTATAGTAGAAAATGTTCTTTCAAAACCACCAGTCTAAGAGTTCCCTTTGTAAAAAACATTAACTGGATTAGTCTGACCTTCTCAAAACATTTTTCTTTTCCTCCTTCCCATTGCCATGTCAGGCTACGGTGATTGTTGATATGTGACAAATTTCCATGAAATGCTTTTCAATTAGCAGACATTTTTACCCAAAAAAATTTCACTGGAAAATTTCCAGGCAGCCACAACAGCCTCTGCATCTAGCGGGACATGTTTAGGTGATGGTTGTTCTTCTAGTGAACAGACATAGTTGAATCAGACCTTTCCTTAGCCTCTTTGTGAACTTTCTGAAAAGCTTACCACCTGCTCATGTTTTCCTGAGTTTGTTCTTCATCTCCTCTCCATTTTTAATGTGCTGTGGGTAGAGTCACAAAAGGCTGAGCAACCTGAGCATGCAGAGCACAGAAACATGCTTCTGCAGTGGTGAGCGCCATGGAGAGCCTGACCATCCATCCTTCCATCCATCTTTCCTTGCTTCTTTATCTATTTCCTTCCACCCTCTGTCTTTCCCCCTTGCTTTTCTCTAACAGCAGAGCTGCGTTTGCTGCATTCGCCGAGCAGTAAATGCTCCAGGTTCTCTGTGAGTGATGAAGAAACTATTTCTTCCACCTGGTTCTTCCTCCAGAAGAGTTGGCTTTATCTCCCAGATTATAATAAGGATTTATTTTTAAATCCTTTCTTTACTCTTACCCTGCAGGACACAGCTGTAATCTCTCCCAGCATCGTGTTTGGTGTGTGGGGTAGTAACGGGAAAAGGCTTCCAGGACTCTAAAACTAAACTGCTATTTTACTAGACAAATTATTTACCAAAGTGCTTCGATGGGATTTGCATTCTGACCGCGTTCCTGCAGCCTCCTGTAAGCCCTTCTCTGCCATCTGTGCTTCTCCCTCCATGCTCCATGTGGGCTGCTCCATCTTGTCATTTAGCAACTGTTGTTGTGTCTTCTCTGCCAGCTTTCGTTACCTTTATGGGGCAGGAGCTGGTAATAAATTGCTGAACCTCAAGCACGGGTTTGCAACCTCTTCTCCAAGAATACCTGCTCTGGAGAGCTTTGGGAAAAGCAGGGAAGGGAAGGCAGTGTGAACATGTTTCTGCACAATCTGTGCCAGTGCCGTCTCTCAAAGACCTCTGCCTCCAGCAGGAGCTGCAGGGTCATTCAATGCAGTCAGGAAAAGGCGCAAAATTGCTGCTGGGCAAAACGAGTTTTACCTCATCGTTGCACAACCAAAGGCTCTGAGGGAAGGTTTTCATTGCCATCAGAAGTATCTCTGTGGTGGGCATTGATGCATCAGTCTGAGTTAATAGCCCCACTGTGGGTCGGACTGGGACAGCTCCCAAGTATTTTAAGCAGCCCCTGGGAAGCTGGTTTCTGCCCTGTAGGTTCCCAGCCTGTGTTGCTGATCATAATTGCAAAGGAGGCATTTTGTCTCTTGTGGAGATGCTTGATGTGCTTTGCACTCTTATTTTGTGGCATCAGAGCCACGGTTCATCATGAGTACCATGAGTATTATGGAATATTTGACCCAAATCCATGCTACAGCAATGCAGAGGTAGCAGAACTCTTCCTGGACTGCACCACCCAAATGTTTTTCCAGGTGCCCAGTGATGCTCAGGTGCCAGATGTCTGGAAAAATGGCTAACGTGCACATAGTGATGTTCCATGCACTCTCTGTAGATCCAAAACTAAATTAATCTGTCTGCTCTATGTGTGTGGAGCCATGAAATCACTTGAACATCAGGCCTCCCACATCTCATTCAGTACACATATCAATTTGTCTTTCTGGGACCATCACCAGTTTCAGCATTTAAAATCTGGCAGCCCAGTGTGACCCATTGTCTAAACACAACATCAAGTCCATTAAGCAGAATGTACTTTCAGCTTCTGGCACGGGAGTCCTGCTGAGGACATGGACCATCGGTCCACCATGAGGAAGTAGCGCCAGCTGCAGGGAATGGACAGATCACAGGGCTGAGTGGGCTGTGAAAGCATGAAGTGTCTCCTCTAGAGTTTGTTCATTTTCCTGTCTTGCTTCCATCCACATGCATGAGGGTTTTCATTTTGCATTTAGCTGCACAGAGCCACAGATTCATAGAAAACCAGATTGGAAGGGACCTCAAGGATCATCTAGTCATAGAATCATAGAATGTTCAGAGTTGGAAGGGACCTTAAAGATCATCCAGTTCCACCCCCCCTGCACAGGCAGGGACACATTCACTACAGCAGGTTACTCAGGGCCCCAGACCACCAGGCCTTCAACACTTCCAGGGATGGGACAGCCACAACTTTCTTGGGTACTCCAGCTTCTCAGCACCCTCACAAGAAAGAATTTGTTTTTCACATCCAGTCTAAATCTACCAGCTCATCAGTCCAACCTATCAAGCTAAAAAAATTCAGTTTAAATGAGATGTCCCAGCAGCCTGTCCAGCTGAGTCTTCAAACTATCCCATGTAGGGCAATCAAATCCTTTGCTTAGGAGATATTCCAATAGTTAATTGTTCTAATTATTATCTTGGGAGATCATTCCAATGTTTTAATTGCATGTCTCATGCCTGGCTCCCCTCAGTCCCCAGGTACAAATATCACCCTCACTATACAAACCTTTAATTCTGCTGCGATTATTCCTCAGTCCCCTTAACATAAAACCCCCTTTTCCACAGCGTGTTTGTCTCTGCAGTTATGGGCTCCTGGCTTAGCACTGATGCTGCAACAAGACTTCCTCTGGAGGTGACAGCTTCCCTCTCCGCTGGCCCCTGGCCAGCCTGTTGACAAGGTTCTCTGCTGAGGAATCAGTTCGCTCTTGCTGCGGCCAGCACATGTTTTCAAATCCCTTTAAATGAGCCATCCCAATGTCCCATCCCAGCATACATGATTCGCGCACAAGGCAAAGCCCATCTTCCCACAGGATGAGGCCTCATTAGCCCTTGTGTTGCAGAAGCTTTAATAAGAAGTCCCCTTTGCAGATTTGTTTGTGTCATTGTCTCCTAGCAAGCTGGTGAAGTCCCAGCCTTCTTAACCTTTCTATTTCCAGCACTGCCCTCTTTAAATCTTCACAGCTTTGCTTTAGATGATCACAGAATCATTATTAAGGCTGGAAGAGATCTCAAAGATGACCCAGTCCAACCATCAACCCAACCTCACCCTGCTCAGTAAACCCTGTCCCCTAAGGTCACAGCTACTTGGTTTTTTAACCCCTCCAGGGACAGAAACTCCACTGCATCCTGTGCAGCCTGTTCCAACCCCTGACCACTCTATCAGGGAAGAAATTGTTCCTGATGTCCAACCTAACCCTCCCCTGGCACAGCCTGAGGTATTTTCCTCTTGTCCTATCCCTGGTGACTGGGGAGAAGGGACCAACCTCCACCTCTCTACACTATCCTTTCAGGTAGCTGTACACAGCAATAAGGTCTCCTCTCAGCCTCCTTTCCTCCAGACTAGGAGAATGCTGACTATGATGTCCACAACTACCTTTAGCCCCTTCCATTTAGTCTTTGCAATCCCCAACCTTCAGCCAAGCACAGGCACAGTTAAACCAGGATCAAAATAATAGTTGCTGGATCTCTTTTCTTTCTATTGTAAAACAAAACCATAAACCCACAGATGCAGGGGACAGACTACAGAATCATAGAATGATTCGGGTGGGAAAAGACCCTGGGCATCATTGAGCCCAACCATCAACCCTTCTCTGCACGTTCATCCCTAAACCAGATCCTCCAACGCTACATCTAAGCAACTTTTAAACACTGTGAAGAACTTTTTCCTCATATCTAGTCTAAACCTACCCTCTTGAAGCTTGAAACCATAGTCAGTGACTACTTTCTCACCATTTAATCTCTCTCTTCCTTGCTGCACAGACTAAGCAATGTTCCCTTTACTTCCAGATGGGTCTCTGCACCCTGGTTCTTTTTACCATGGCACATGTTAATGGAGAGGATTGCAATTATGCTGTACAGCAGCTGATACCTGATAACAGCATAAAGGTTATCTCTTCTTGCACGGGCAAGATAAGTGAGAAGAAATTAGCAGAGGTGCAAAATCTGGGCCTTATCTTGCACCACCATAATGGGGAGAGAATTGGGGATCCCACACAGTAGCTAATCCCTAAATACACAACCCACAATCACTGCGGTATCTTATCTTTCTCAGATGGTGTCTGAGAAGCAGAGGGGGCAGTGTATTTTGCTAGAAGAGCTACTCATGTTTTGTTAACAGGCTGGAAGTCCTTGAGATACACTACCTGGGATGTTGAAGCGAAAAGGCAAAAGCAGAGGGGTGCTTGCATCTTCCATATGAGGGAAGGCTGAAGGGAGCTGGGTCTCCTGAGCTTGGAAAAAAGGAGACTGAGGGATGACTCCACTAATGTTGATCAATATAGAAAGGGCAGAGGTCAGGATGATGGTGCTAGGCTCTGCTCAGGGGCATCTAATGATAGGACAACAGAAGAGGTTCTGCATCAACATGAGAAGGAACTTCTTACTGGTGAGGGTGACTGGAAGGGGCTGCCCGGGGGGGTTGTGGAGCCTTCTTCTCTGAAGATGTTTAAAACCAACCTGAACATGTTCCTGTGTGACTGGATCTAGGGGATTCTGCTGCAGCTGAGAGACTGGACTGGATGATCTTTTGAGGCTCCTTCCAATCCCTAACAGTCTATGATAATGTGATTCTGTGTTCACTGTCCTTGTACAGAGGTTGCTTCCAGTAAGGCCCTTATGAACCATAACCAAGACCAGAGCAAGAGTCACAATTTTCTAAATCATTTAAATTGATTTTGTTCTCTGAACTCACACAAACAGTCCAAAAAAATTCTCCTGGAATTCTTTTTTGTGTCTGGAAAAGCCACAGTAAACCTGTCTTGGTGGAATACCCAGATGACCTCAGCAAGACTCACAAACCCAACACAATGTCCCAAATCCCCTGTGTTATACACTTCTGTACTGCAAGAATGAGAACAATCCTCATGCTTTGCATCACTTTTCTAAACTTATTTGTGAGACATTTAAGCCAAACCTGATTATTCCAATCAATGCACAGTCCCACACATTACCTGTATGATGATAATAACTTACCTACAACTCCCTTTTTCATTTCACCTATCCAGTTAGCTCAATGTTCTGTGCCAAAATTCAGCTATAAACTGATTGCTTCTGTTATTCTTGATGGAGTCCCAAGGGACCTTCTTACACATTGTGTTGGGATTGCACCAGATGTGAATATTGGATCTGAATTCTACACAAACTACTGTTAAATTTTCATTTAATTTACAGACCACATTAACCTCCTTCACCCAGTTCAGTTCTCCATCCTGCCATGACCTTTGCGGATTAGCTGGAAGAAAGATGGGAAAAATGAAAGGTCAACAAAATTTGGAAAGCTCTTATGATATACAGAGGGTCTGGCAGGATTCTTAGCCTTTGTTATATATCTTTATTATCAATTCCCTTTCATTTTTAAGGCTCACAAAGCCTTTCTTCCCCACAAACCCACTAGTCATACAGAATCACAGAACATTAGGGACTGGAAGGGACCTCAAAAGATCATCTAGTCCAGTCCTTCAGCCACAGCAGAATCCCTTACATCCAGTGGCACAGGAACACATCCAGGCAAACATCTCCAGAGAAGGAGACTGCACAACTCCCCTGGGAAGCCCTTTCCAGTGCTGTCACCCTTCCCAGGAAGAAATCTCTTCTCACACTGATGTGGAACCTCATCTGTTTCAGCTCACACTTATGTCCTTTGTCCTGTCATTAGAGGATACTGAGCAGAGCCTGGCTTCGTCCTCCTGACACCCACCCTTTCAACATTCATGGGGTCACCCCTTAATCTCCTTTTCTCCAAA
The DNA here is from genome assembly GCA_013400115.1 of Rhinopomastus cyanomelas. Lineage (NCBI taxonomy): Eukaryota > Metazoa > Chordata > Aves > Bucerotiformes > Rhinopomastidae > Rhinopomastus > Rhinopomastus cyanomelas. The sequence goes on along the minus strand of VXBP01007149.1, from coordinate 234,924 downwards.
CCCAAGAGACCCAGCTCCCTCAGCCTTTCCTCATCAAGGAGATGCTCCACTCCCTTCAACATCTTAGTGGCTCTGTGCTGGACTCTCTCAAGAAGTTCTGTGTCCTTCTGGAACTGAGGGGCCCAGAATTGGACACAATCATAAAGAGTGGTCTCAGCAGGGCAGAGCGGACGGTGAGGAGAACATCTCTCTATCTATTATCCCCCTCCCTTCTGATTCACCCCAGGATGCCATTGGCCTTCTTGGCCTCAAGGGCACATTGCTGGTGATGTTCAGACCTCAGTCACAGGCACTATCACTTTGCAGTTAGAGCAAATTTTTGACACCATTTGGGGAGAGCAAGTGAAGAATCAAAAGAAGATTTAAATACATATCGCTAAAAAGCAGATGTTTGGGAATGAACTTGCCATACAAAAAGCTTTGTTGTGTTTTCTGTGCCCCACACTCATTATTTTTGCACATACATTTGTTTGGTCTGAGGCCAGGAGCATCCTAGTTAGTCTTAACCTAGAAAATTTAATTAGGAGAGCTGATTGTCAAAGAGTTCCTTAGAGATTTAGACTCCCCAAAACGAGACAGCTTCATTCTTGGTAGAGAGGGAGAACATCTCATCTTTCGGGTGAAAGTCTCTGGCCTACAAATGTTTCTTTGCTTGTGGCTGCAGGGCGGCAAGTTAAGCCAAGCTTTGCTTACCATGTTCCTGCCAGAACAGCTTGCTGGGGCTGATGGAGTTACATGCAATAAAGAGTGCACTTGTGGCTGCTTGGCTCCTACACAGAAAGCACCCAAGGCCCCAGGCATAACCGACTGAGCAATTGCCATCCACTCTTGCATGTCTTAGTTGGAACACACTGAGTTTATTTCTAGCTTGAGAGCAAAAGAGTAGGTTGTCAAAGCCCTGTCCCTTCTGCCAGGGTCTGTTCAGACAGTGAGGTCTGACAGTAGTGATCACTTGATGGCTGGAGGTCTTTTCTGTTATTCCCTCAACATGAGGCTAAGGGGAGACCTCATGGCTCTCTACAGCTATCTGAAAGGACATTAGATAGATGTTAGTGCTGGTCTCTTCTCACAGGTAATTAACAACAGAACCAGAGGGAAGGGATTGAAGCTTCAGCAGAGCAGGTTTAGACTGGACATCAGAAAGAAATTCTTCATGGAGAGAGTGGTCAGGCACTGGAATGGACTGCCCAGGGGGTGGTAAGTCTCCATCCCTTGATGTGTTTAAAAGTCACTTAGATATAGTGTTGGGGGATGTGGTTTAAGGGTGAACTTGTGGAGTAGGGTTGATGGTTGGACTCGATGATCTCAAGGGTCTTTTCCAACCTGAATGATTCCATGATTCTATGATTTCTAAGAGAGGATGTTGCTCTCACCCTCTCACGGCTATAACAGGCTGACTGACAGAACAGTCTTTGATTTTGTCTTGTAAAGACAGAACATCCAGAACTAAAATTAAATTAAGTTATGCAGCGATTCTCTATCATTAGAGGTCTAATTCTGTTTCTTCAGAAGAAAATTTGTGTTGCTAGAGAAGCTTGAAATGTGATGAAAAATAAAGAAATTCTGCAGTTGGTCAAATAATCAGAGAATCATAGAATAAAAGGGTTCAAAGAGACCTCCAAAAGGCATTCAGTCCAATTCGCCTATACCAAGCAGAGCCAGCACTCTCCAGACCAGGTTGCCTAGAGCCCCAACTGGCCTGACCTTGAATGGTTTCAGGGATTGGGCCTCCACAAGCTCTGGGAAGCCTGTTCCAGGGTTCCTGCACCCTCAGATTCAAGAACTTTTTCCTCTTGTCTGAAAAACAATCTTTAGCACGGAAGTCTGTTCCTTTGCAGAAGCCAGAGGGGAGAAGTGACTCTGCTAAATAAAGCCACAGGATGCAGCACTGAAAGCCACACCAAGACGTGAGATATCTCCCCGCCTCCCTGCTTAACTTCCCACTGATCAGCCATGCAGAGGCAACGGGGTCGCTGGCACCGCAGAGCCTCAGCTCTCATGTGATGAGGGCTGCAGGGCTTCCCTGGAGTTATTGCAGTTTGAATTAAAGCACCCCGTTCACAATATAATTACACAGGCCTGATTTAAACTTGCCAGCATCAGAGGAACCACAACATCCTCCGAGGGGCTGCTCCGCTGGTTAATTACCTTCATTATTAACAATGTTCACCACGTTCCCAGGCTGGAATTTTCCCCAGCTCTGAGCTGTATTCACTTCAGTACCTCACACGTTCAATTTTGGGACTGGGTAGCCCATTAGTGCCTTTGATTCACCTCTTAGAAGACCCATTTCTTTGACTGTTTTTCACTGCAGCAGCTTTAACTCGAGGAGTTTTCAGTCAGAGAGACAAGTTGACGCCATCTGCAGAGCTCTTTCCCATTAATTGCAGAATCACAGAACATTAGGGAGTGGAAGGTACCTCAGAGGATTATCCAGTCTAATCAGTCTGACACAGCAGGATCCCCTGGATCCAGTCACACAGGAACATATCCAGGTGGGTTTTGAACATGTCCAGAGAAGGAGAACTCCACAACCCCAGTGGGCACCCCGTTCCAGTGCTCTGTCACCCTAACTGGGAAGGAGTTCCTTCTCACACTGGTGTGGAACCTGTTGTGAATTTGGAAAAGCCTCTCTTGACACACACTGTATTTCCAGGCATATTCTGCTGACACCATGATTTCGTTTTTTAAGAACATATATATTTTTATTTTTAATCATAGTTTTCCCTTGGTGTAACTCAGTTTCTTTGCCCTGCAATTAAATGCTGGACTGACTAACTGAATTGGACTTCCCTCTCATGTCAACAGAGCACCTGTTTTGGAAAGAATGAATGTCAGTGATTACAGTCAGTCTGGTCCTTACATCCAAACATAATCCCCTCTTCCTATTCAAGCTCAGTCTAAAATGCCTTTCAGTCCAGCCTCTGTGCCTAGCAATAGCAAAGAGAAGGAAAAGGCAAATCTGCTGGACCAAGTGCAGAGGAGGTCAATGAAGCTGGTGAAGGGCCTAGAGAATAAATCTTATGAGAAGAGATTGAAAGAGTTGCAGCTGTTTAGCTTGAGGAAGGGGAGGCTAAGGGGAGACCTCATCGCTCTCTACAACTGTCTAAAAGGACATTGTAGAGATGTTGGTGCTGGTCTCTTCACACAGAGGGAATGGCTTCAAGCTTCAGCAGGGTAGGTTTAGACTAGATATTAGGAAGAACTTCCTCCTGGACAGAGTGGTCAGGCACAGGAATGTGCTGCCCAGGGTGGTGGTTGAGTTCCCATACCTGGATAGGTTTAAAAGTCACTTAGACGTAGTGTTGGGGGATCCGGTTTGGGGGTGAACTTGTGGAGTAGGTTTGATGGTTGGACTCAAAGATGCCAAGGGTCTTTTCCAACATGAATGATTCTATGATTGTGTGATTCTGTGATCTGTGTGGCATCTATTATTATTATGGACCTTTGTAGAAGAATCATTGTTCTTCACATTGATGAAAATTATGCCAGGAAGACTTCAAATTTGTTTTCCCATTACTGTTAGGAGTCAAAAACAATCCCAGATAGCTTTTTGGGAGCCTGTGCTTATGATATCATCCCTGCAAGGCAACCTTGTACATTATTTAAGACTTGCATCTTCAGAGAGTGGATAAGTAACGCCTATATTATATGATCCTTGCAGGCATCCTGGTGTCTCTTGTCATGAGATGCATCTCCCTTGCTAGCAGAGACCTCGAGCAGAAAAGACATGGCACACTGCTGGCCCTTTTCAAGTGACAGGACATGCCTGATAAGGTGGGAGAAATACGTGAAATTCTACTAAATATTTGATATCCACCTTGCTGCAGCACAGTGTAGAGAACCGAACTCAATGGTTTGGGCAGGGAGAAACTGAACTATAGCAAGGGCAGTGTAGAGTCTAGCATCTAGGCAAGAACAACCCCAGGTACCAGGATAGGGTGGGGAGTGACTTGTTGGAAACCAGCATAGGAGAAAGGGACATAGTGGTTACCTGGTGGCCAGCAGGATGGCCAAGAGCCAGCAATGGGCCTTTGTGGCCAAGAAGGCTAATGGCATCCTGCAGTGGATCAGAAGTGGGTGTTTAGTAGATCAAGAGAGGTTTTCCTCCATCTCTGCTCTGCCCTGCTGAGACCAGATCTGGAATCCTGTGTCCAGTTCTGGGGCCCTCAGTTCCAGAAGGACACAGAACTGCTTGAGAGAGTCCAGCACAGAGACACAATGACGGAGGGAGTGGAGCATCTCCCTGATGAGGAAAGGCTGAGGGAACTGGGTCTCGAGCTTGGGAAAAAAAAAGAGATTGAGGTGTGACCCCATGAATATTGATCAATACGGAAAGGGTGGGTGTCAGGAGGATGGAGCTAGGCTCTGCTCAGGGGCATCTAGTAGTAGGACAAGGGGCACTGGGTGTGAGCTGGAACAGAGGAGGTTCCACATCAGTCTGAGAAGGAATTTCACAGTGAGAGTGACAGAGCACTGGAAGGGGCTTCCCAGGGGGATTGTGGAGTCTCCTTCTCTAGAGTTATTTAAAACCTGCCTGCCCATGTTCTTGTGTGACTGGATCAAGGGAACTTGCTGCATCAGGAGGATTGGACTGGATGATCTTTCTAGGTCTCTTCTGATCCCTAATGTTCTGAGATTTTGTGACTCTCAAGCATTGCACTTGAGGAAAATAGGGAGGAAGGAAGAGGAAATTAAAGAAACATAAAGAACCAGAAATCCCACACCCACAAACCCTCATGTGCCTGCACATCTCCACAAGAGCAAGAATGTCCTGCAACACTTCACACTGCTCACAGCCAGATGAAAACAGCCCTAAAGAACTACCGAGGGGTTGCCTATGGATTCTCCTTCACTTAGTGCCACAACTGTGGGATGTCAGCATCTTCTTTCCCTTCCTTCTCTGCTTCTCCTGCTGGCAGCCTTCACCAAAATCCCAAACATCTGTCCCATCTCATCCTAACCCTGTCCTCAGTGTCCCAGTATCTGCACTGTTGGTCCTGATAGTCCCCCAGAACTTGAGATCTGCTTCAAAGAGCAGAGGAACCTGTAGCAAAGCTGCAATGCTCAGAGCAGGCATTCAGCAGGGAAAATAAGCCAGAGGACCTGACATAAGCACAGCAGTAAGGATTCCTACAAGACTCATCACAAGAAAGTTCCAGCCCATGGAAGGTGAAGGGCCCTAAAAATTCAAGCTTTGGACTAAATCCATTGCAATGTGAGATCTAATAATATGAAGACAGAAGGATTCTAAAGCTGATGGACTTGGTCAAGCAAACGCCAGAGAAGAGGGGTTCTTGAGTAGTGCCTCCTTCCATGAAAGAGGCTGGAAAAGGGCAGATTGAAGTTCGACAGGAGGGAAAAGGTCTTGAACCTTTGGTCCAGACCTGCTACACTCATACTCCTGGCACAAAGAAGATACCCTGACCTTAAAGTCCCATCTTAAACTCCTCAAAGGTTCAAGTCTTTTTCAAGGCTGTTGGCAGGGAGAGGCTGGGAGGGATGCATGTTTCTTCAATTAAACATTTCTTGTCTGAAACCTGAGGGTGGGGGATCCCTGGAACAGGCTGCCTAGAGATGTGATGGAGGCCCCATCCCTGGAGCCATTCAAGGTCAGGCTGGATGGGGCTCTGGGCAACCTGGTCTGGTGAGTGATGTAAGGAGATTGGACTGGATGCCCTTTGGAGGTCCCTTTAAATTCTGTGATTCTATGATTCTAAGAGTGGTGCTTTCATGCAGCTTCAGTGTGGAAGGACAAATTCCTGGATGGTCAAAGAGAGAAACCAGCAGCTTCTAATGACTTTATCTTGCAAACTGGAGCCAAACTGATATGCCTCAGCAACTGGGATAACTACATCTCCGTCTCCTTTCTGGTGTCACTGTATTCCAGGTGATGCATTCATGGATTTCTATCATGTTCTGTCCATCACTGATGAGCCTGTTAGATGTTGTCCTCCTGTTGAAGATTTCATGAACATCATCCAAAATCTCCTATCATATCCCAGTTTTAACAATTAAAGAGTTAATTGTGGCTTCCACTAGAATGACTTTCAGTAATGTTTAGCACTGGAATGGGCTGCCCAGGGTGGTGGTTGAGTCCCCATCCCTGGATGTGTTTAAAAGTCACTTAAATGTAGTGTTGAAGGATCTGGTTTAGAGGTGAACTTGTGGAGTAGGATTGATGGTTTGACTCGAAGAAGGGTCTTTTCCAACCTGAATGATTTTATGATTCTATGATCCTATGAACCAAGGACCCTGGGAAAAATACAGCTGGGTTGGATTAGTTCTTGTAAATAAATCTTCTGATAAGGAGGGAAAGAAGAGATGTTCTGAGGCGTATGAGTCCCTCTTCATGTCTCAATTAGAAGCATAATTTTCAAAGTAAGTGTAGGTTGAGAGCAATTTGTTTTGAATTTGAGAGAGCAGTTGTTCTGAACTGGACTAGAGATGCTGACAGCAGCCTTGATTTGAAACAAGCAGCCTCGTTGTGTAGAGCAGCCAGCTCATCAGTGTGGAAGCATTGAGGGAGTTAGCCTTATGAAAAGGATGAAAGCAGAAACAAATGCTCTGTGCCATTAATCAAATGGTCCATGTCTTCATTCAGTCTGTGCTTCCCTGAAAAGGACTTCATTACAGGAAAGACAGAGACTTGATGGAGCGGGTCCCGAGGAGGCCACAAAAGTTATCAGGGAGCTGGAGCACCTCTGCTGTGAGGACAGGGTGAGGGAACAGGGGTTGTTTAGTCTGGAGAAGAGAAGGCTCTAGATGGATCTGATAGGGACTTGCAGGCCCCTGAAGGGGCTACAAGATGGCTTCAGAGGGACTGTTTATGCAGTCCTGGAGACTTTCACATTAAAGAAGGGCAGATTGAAATAGGCTGTTAGGAAGAAGTTCTTTAGCAGGAGAGGCATTGAACAGGTTGCCCAGGGGGGTGGTTGAGGCCCCATCCCTGCAGATATTCAAGGGGAGGTTAGACAAGGCTGTGGGCAACCTGATCTACCCTGCTCACTGCAGGGGGTTTGACTGGAAGACCTTTGGAGGTCCCTTCCAACGCAGGCCATTTTATGATGCTATGACTTTAGCAGGACCCCTCTTGTACTTAAGGCCGAAGCTTAAGTGTTTGTTAGAGCAGGGCTGTGGTTGTTTACAAAAACAAAGATTTAACCCCAGTGTAAAAGAAAATGAGACATAAATAAATAAATAAATAAATAAAGTCAGAATACTTCGGCACATGTTCAATTCCCTGATCAGAGCTTGACATTTACTGGTTGGTGCATAGGACATAATCAGTGCTGAGTTTCTAATTGCAAATATCAAAATAGTCATAAAGGCAGAGCAGTGAGAACGATAACCTTTTCCAGGGTAAGTGTAGATGCTCTGCTTGTCTTCCTTCACTCTGTGCCCTATTAGGAAGGATAATTTAGAGGATTACGGGATAATCATGATGGGATGTTCAGCTGATGAAGTCAAAAAACCAAAGGCAAAAAGTGTTTCTCACCTTAACAACCTGAATTTTTTGTTTCATGAGAGTGTGTGGCTGGCAGCACCATTTACCTTCTCCCAATATCTGCTTTTCAATCAATGTTTTTGCTTTCAGATCACAAAACACATTTGGTGCTTCTGCCATTCAGGGGTCAGAACAGAGACCACATCTCATATTAAATGATGGAAAACCCTTGTCTACTGGGCTTATTGCTCTTCCCTAAATGGCTCCTTCTGAGACCTGGGGATGGCTATAATTCCAGGGTTAGTGTTTGAATGACCTTCTCTAGAAATATCTTAATAGTAGGGGAATGTTTGCGTCTACCTTTCTCATACAACCCACCCGTCATGTTAGCACAGTTATTACAGGGGCACGGACACAGGTCCTGATCTCTGAGTCCCCAGAGGGAAAGGCTTGAAAACATTTAACAAGGTTTAAAGACATCAGAGGGGCAGGTCAGCATTTGAGACAGAGTATTAAAGAGAAAGTTGTGTCCGTGACTTTAATCCAGGCTTTGTATAGTGTCTGTAGTGACATGTTTTCCCTCTTTCATACATGTTCTGAGCGCTTTCACTCCAGGATAAGCTGTTGCACACTTGTCCATGCTAAATCTACATGGACAGGTACTTTCAAGCAGTTATATGATGCCTTCTTTGTGCCTGAAAAACCTGAATATCTTGCAATATTTGTATTAATTTGTCTTGCAGAATCCCTCAGGAAGGGCAGCGCAACTCCTTCAGCCAAGAGGGACAAATGTCTGCTGTCCCTAATACTGATCATTGTTAGGATTCAGAACCCCATAAATCCTTATCCAGCCCATCAGTTAACCTGTGTAGGGTTTAGTCCCCTATACCTGAACACATCAAGCCATCCTCCAAAACACAGAGATACCTGAATATGGGGCAATCTACACTTCACAGAACATTACGGCTTGGAAAGGACCTCAAAAGATCATCCAATCCAATCCCCCTGACACAGCAGGATCCACTAGATAAAGTTGCACAGGAACATGGCCAAGCAGATTTTAAACATCTCCATCTTTGTGGTTCTGCACTAGACTCTCTCTTCATGCAGCAAATGTTATCTCAGAGCCCAGGACCCTCTTTTTCCTCAATGTTTCCATAGCTGCCCTAAAATCATAGAAACATAGAATCATAGCATCATTAGGGATTGGAAGGGAACTCAAAGATCATCTACTCCAATCCCCTGTCACAGCAGGACCTCCTAGACCAAGTCACACAAGAACACATGCAGGCAGGTCTTAAACATCTCCAGTGAAAGAGACTCCACAACCCCCTTGGGCAGCCTGTTCCAATGCTCCGTCATCCTCACGGTGAAGAAGTTCCTTCTCACATTGATGTGGAACCTCCTATGTTTCAGCTTACAGCCATTGCCCCTTGTCCTATCACTAGATGAGATAGAGAAGAGCCTGGGTCCATCCTCCTGACACCCACCCTTTCCATATTGATCAACATTCATGGAGTCATCCCTCAGTCTCCTTTTCTCCAACCTAAAGCGACCCAGCTCCCTCATACTCTCCTCATACAGGAGATGTNTCTTTGTGCCTGAAAAACCTGAATATCTTGCAATATTTGTATTAATTTGTCTTGCAGAATCCCTCAGGAAGGGCAGCGCAACTCCTTCAGCCAAGAGGGACAAATGTCTGCTGTCCCTAATACTGATCATTGTTAGGATTCAGAACCCCATAAATCCTTATCCAGCCCATCAGTTAACCTGTGTAGGGTTTAGTCCCCTATACCTGAACACATCAAGCCATCCTCCAAAACACAGAGATACCTGAATATGGGGCAATCTACACTTCACAGAACATTACGGCTTGGAAAGGACCTCAAAAGATCATCCAATCCAATCCCCCTGACACAGCAGGATCCACTAGATAAAGTTGCACAGGAACATGGCCAAGCAGATTTTAAACATCTCCATCTTTGTGGTTCTGCACTAGACTCTCTCTTCATGCAGCAAATGTTATCTCAGAGCCCAGGACCCTCTTTTTCCTCAATGTTTCCATAGCTGCCCTAAAATCATAGAAACATAGAATCATAGCATCATTAGGGATTGGAAGGGAACTCAAAGATCATCTACTCCAATCCCCTGTNTGGCAGCACAGTCTGCTGGGATGTTGGCGACACCACCCAGCTTTGCGTCATCAGCAAACTTGCTGACAGTGCATGCTAATCCCTCATTCAAGTCATCAATTAATAGATTGAACAGAACTGGTCTCCCAGCACCAAACCCTGGGGCACTCCACTAGATTCAGGCCTCCAACCAGACTCTGTCCCATTGACCTGTCTGGCTTCTGTCCCGGAGCCAGTTCATGATCCACCTCACTACCTAGTCATCTAGACCACACTGCCCCATAACATGGAGCCCCACAGCAGAGATAGCACTGGTAATCAATCAGAATCAGAATCATAGAATCAGAAGATACCTTGATCCCTCAATTACATATTTACATTGAATGAAACCTGTCAGGTTTATATTATCTGTCCTGGAGTTGTCATCTGGAACAGGCTGCATCTATGAACATCTTTCTCAGGCTGGCGATGCTCAGAAGGCAGGAGGATACCTTTGCTACTATAACAGTGTTCTTTAGCAGAGCTTTACAGCATCCTCCTGCCCTGCAGGCTGGCCTAGCAGCAGAGCCAGTCCTGAAGGATGTGAAGGGCAAGCTGATAGAAAGAGCTTGTATCCTTGTTCTCCCGTTTGCAAATCATAGAATGGCCAGGGTTGAAATACACCTTAAAGATCTTCCTGGAAGTCCTTTCCATTCATGAAATCATTCTATGATTCAGTCATTTTTCATAGAGTCATAGAATGGTAGACTGGCCAGGGTTGGAAGGGACCTTAAAGGTCATCTAGTTCCAAGCTACTCTGCACAGGCTGACTAGAGCAGCTTACTCAGGGCCCCAGACAACCTGGCCTTCAACACTGCCAGGGATGGGGCAGCCACAACTGCCTTGGGCAACCTGTTCCATCATCTCGGCATCCTCAAAGCAAAGAATTGGTTCCTCATGTCAAACCTCAATCTCCCTTCTTCAAGGCTGTAACCAGATAAACCCACTGAGAGATAAACAACCAGACAAAAGTTCTGGTTACACACACAGACAATTAAAACCTTTGATAAACCTTTGCCCATCAGTGGGAGAAAACTGAAATTCTTAGAGAAAGGGTTGGATTCGGCAAGAAAGTGAGTTCTTGGTAAGTTGATGTGTATAAAGACTGAATGTTGTCAGAATTATTTCAGATCCTCTGTGGACTTTGACAAAGTGGAAGGTCTGAGGGGACTGTATACCCAGAAAGCTTCCAAGCCTGTAAATCACTCTCAGGAATTCAGCAGGTACTCAAATCTTTTCTCTGGCCCAGAGACTGGAACAGGTAGGAAGGAGCATGACTGGGCAGTGTGACCCTTGAGAGAAGAATTGATAGAGAAAGGCAACTTTTACACATCTGATATGAGTTTGTTTAGATTTTATTGAGATCTTTAAATTTCATTGAGAGTTATTTTCAGATTTCAGGTTTGTTTTGGATTTTTAAAAGCTAAAACTTTGTCCAAAAACCAGTTGTTCCAATTTCCTACACTTTTGACACCGTATTGAGACCAAATGAAATTCAGTAATTTCATTTATTGAGTCTATAGTATACTAATTTACTAATTTGAAGAGAAAGTTGAAAGCAGGAGAAGGTCTTTTCAAGAGGGTTTGTACAGATAGGACAAGGAGCAATGGGTTCAAGCTGGGAAATTAAAGGCTTAGGCTAGATATTAGAAAAGTTCTTCAGTATGAGGGTGGTTGATCGCTGGAATGCTATGCATGGGGACATGGTGGAGGCCCCATCCCTGAAGTAATTTAAGGTCAGGCTTGATGAGGCTCTGACCTAGGTAGAGTTGTCCCTGTGTAGGGAGGTTGGACTAAATGACCTCTAAAGGTCCCTTCCAGCCTAGAACACTCTATGATTCTATGATTTCTGGTCTATTTTCAATCACTTTTCCTCACACCAGGACCTTCTGTTACCCCTAATCAATCAACAGTTCATTCATGTAGAGCTACACCCATGCATAATCAACCTTTCATCAGGATACGATTACACTCTGACATATTTTTAGTGACTACTAAAACTGGTAAAAATGTTCTCGGTAGGCTTCTTCGAACCTGATGTCGGTGGCCAGAAGTTCTTGTCCGATTTAGCCACCAGCTTCTTCTGATGCTAACAGGAAGAGATCAGCATCCGCAAGGGGCAGTTTATTCCAGTTTAGAATACATTCTTAAAATAGGTGGGATGAATCATTGTTGGGCAGTGTCTGCCTTGTTCTCTCTAAAGGAAAAGAAAATGAGGATTTATAATAGATGCCTAGCCTGCAGGCAGGAAGAATTGCATGAGAGGCATATTTCTTGTTGTTGTGCTGGGGGTTTGGTTTGGTTTGGATTTAGCTGATCTGAAATAAAATAAAAATTATCACAATAATTCCTTTGGGGGCAAAAAAGGTGAATTATGATGTCCCAGAGCCTGGAGCAAACTCAGGGCTTAGTAAGTAGAGACTAGATTGAGCTTAACTCTAATTAAAGTTAATTATTAGCTAGAGGAGCTTTTCAAAATGGGCAGTGAATTTGATTGAGATTGCTTGGGACTGCATGAAATATTTAGCATGTATCCACTAGAGTGAAGAAAATGAGCAAGACCACTCTCCAGGCTAATGGGTCAAACATTGCTCTGTGAAGGAGACTGAGGGATGACCCCATTAATATTGATCAATATGGAAAGGATGGGTGTCAGGAGGATGGAGCCAGGCTGTGCTCAGTGGCATCTAATGATAGGACAAGGGGCAATGGGTGTGAGATGGAACATGGGAGGTTCCACATCAATCTGAGAAGGAACTTCTCAGTGAGGGTGACAGAGCCCTGGGAGGGGCTGTCCAGGGGGGTTGTGGTGTCTCCTTCTCTAGAAATGTTTAAATCCCGCCTGGTCATGTTCCTGTGCAGCCTGATCTAGAGGATCCTGCTGTGTCAGAGGCATTGGATTGGATGATCAAGGTCCTTTCCAATCCTTAATGTTCTGTGATTCTGTGAAAGGACTTCCAGCGCTTGTTTGCTTATTTTAATGGATTAGAATGATTGAATGCTGACTGAATAAGGACCTTCCTGCTGCCATTGCTACCACACAGACTGGTGACTCAAGTTTTCCTGGAGAATAAGAGCTCAATTTCTGGTAGACAGCAGAGGAGCCGTTGAGGATTTTCAGTCCTGGTCTGTGGATGAAGTCAATGCCAGGCCACCAGCTCCTTTTTGATCAAGACTTTCTATTTCTCCTGTTGTTTTGCAGCAATTAAAGCAGTCTCCATTACAGAAGCTCAGCCACACACCTTTTTGTGCAGCTGCCACCTCCTTGCATCCTAGGATACACAGATAAACAGATAATTTTAGCCTGAAGAGGAGACTCAGGGAGAACCTTCTTCCTCTCTACAACTCCCTGAAGGGAAGTTGTGGTCAGGTGGGGGGTCAGACTATTCTCTCAGGCAACCAGTGCCAGGACAAGAGGGCAGAGCTTGAAGCTGTCAGCTGAGGGTTAAGTTGGATGCTAGGAAGCCCTTCCTCATGGAAAGAGTGATCAGACCTTGGAATGGACTGCCCAGGGCAATAGTGGAGTCCCCATTCTTGGTGGAGTTGAAGGCCAGTCTGGCTGTGGCCCTTAGTGCCCTGGTGTGGCCACTGTGATGATGTTAGGTCCTGGGCTGGGCTGAGTGAGCTCAGAGGGCTTTTCCAGCCTCAATAATTTCATGATTCTGTGATCAAGGGTTGGAAGGGACCTCCAGAAGCCATTGAGCCCAACCCCCACGCTAAAGCAGGATCATAGAACCTACTAAAGGTTACATAGATGATGGAGGGATGGAAAATAGCTCACAGCTCTTTGAAAAACTGATTTGACTGGTTGCCTAGGGGTTTCCAGGTTCTGGAATTGTTCCCACATTTCCCCAGTTGCCTCTCCACTACTTGCTCTCTCCCATGTTCTCCTTCTCAAATCCAGTAGATGGCGACAGGATATAAAACATCTCATTAATTCTTCCACCAATTGGTAGGACTTACTGTTTCATTCATTTCCCATTTTAAATAAGCTTATTTTCATATCTCAAAGTCATGACTGCATTTCTGTCCATTTATCTTTCACTCTTCTCTTTCACTCCTCATCTCATACAACTCATTCCACGTTGAGAGTCCCAAATGACCTCCTATTGCTCTTGGAAATTTGGAGGAGCGATTCCAAGTGTTCCTTGATCCTGCAGTCATCTCATGGCCCGGGGCAAGGGATGCCATCAGTACCATCATTTGCGAATTTTTGAGGCATCTTATTTCAATTTTGGCCCTTCAGTTCCGGAAAGACACAGAGCTGCTGCTTGATAGATTCCAGCATAGAGCCACAAAGGTGATGAAGGGGGTGGAGCATCTCTCTGATGAGGAAAGGCTGAAGGAGCTGGGTCTCTTGAGCTTGGAAAAAAGGAGACATTCATGTTGATCAATATGGAAAAGGTGGGTGTCAGGAGGATGGTGCCAGGCTGTGCTCAGGGAGATCTAATGATAGGACAAGGGGCAACAGGTGTGAGCTGGAACACAAGAGGTTTCACAACAGTGTGAGAAGTACCTTCTTTCCAGTGAGAATGACAAAGCCCTGGAAGGGGCTGCCCAGGGGTGTCGTGGAGTCTCCTTCTCTGGAGATGTTTAAACCTGCCTGGCCATGTTCCTGTGCAACTGGATCTAGTGAACAGGATCTGTGTCAGGGACATTGGACTGGATGATCTTTTGAGGTACTTTCCTGTCTCTAACAGTCTGTGATTCCCAGTCTGAGTTACTTGGAAGACATTCTCAAGGAATGCAGCTGTCAGCGCAGCCTGCTCATGCCTCTTTAGCCAAGGTACCTCTTGAGTTCAATACACACATTTTGTGCCTTTGCCTCTGTCTTCTTTAGGATGAAGCATCATCTGAAACTGGCACTGAGGTGGTTTATAAAATGCTGGTTGTCAAGGAGACAGGAACATGCTGACCGCCTCCTGGTTGCAGAAGGAGAGAATGGGCTGCAGCAACTTCTCACCAAGAGATGTTCTTAAGGCTTTAGGCATCTGCAAGTCTTGACCAGATTATTTCAAAGGAAAGAGTCGAGTCAACTCTGCACATAATAAAAACCAAAAAGTCAAGCCAAGACTGCAGTACCGACCTTCCTTATGCACCCTGTGCTCTTTGGGGTAACACAAAGCCCCCGAGGTAATGCCGATGGAAAATCCAATCTCCTCTCTTTATATGAAAGGCAACCTCACGTTTCAGAAAAAACTAATGAAGGCAGCCAATAGCAAAAACTCCTGTGCACAGAAGAGGATGTCAGGCCATTAGGCAGTTAATTGTGGTAATTGATACCTCGATAAGGACAATTTTTCCCACCATTAATATAGACAGTAGCCAGAAAGAATTATTGATTGCTTCTTTTTCTTCGAAAGCAGGTGAAAACGCTTCAGGAAAGCTTTATTGAAAACTTACTCACCATCTAGAAGCAGAGAAAATGTTTAATTTTCTCCTAAGTAGAAGAGAAAATAAATCCTTACTTCTCTTTGGCCAACGGTGCTCTGTAATGCATGGCACTGGGGCTCAAAAACCTGTGTGGAGTAGGAAGCAGCAATCTAACATCTCCCATGGTAGGATCGGAGTCCATCTCGGGTGTTAGGTGAATCAGGATTTGGAGGAATATGACCATAGGCAAAACAACACCTCAAATGGACCTGTCAGAGCTTTTAATATGAATCATAGAATCATCAAATTTAGAAAAGACCTTCAAGTCCAAACATCTGCCCTACAACCCCCAAACACTGCCCTGTCTGCCCATTTGTTCAACCCCTCCAGGGACAGTGCCTCCACCCCCTCCCTGGGCAGCCTGTTCTGAGGCCCCCCCACTCTTTCTGAAAGGGAAGAAGTTTTGCCTCAGAGCAGCCTGGCCCTCCCCTGGCACAACTTGACCCCATTTCCTCTTGAAGCTTTTTCAGATAGAAACTTGCATGGCATCTGAACTGGTGACAAGCTGGCAGAGCCAGCAGACCACAGTGCTCATTGATACCATCCACATGAGTCCTAGCCCTGCTACCTGTGAATATCTGGCTGTTTTTCCTTTGCTTAAAATAAAAAAGAAACTGCTCCCAGCCTCCACAGCAGCCGGGGAGACCCAGACTTCAACAACTCCAGGCATCCTATACTTTGCGCACCGAAAGCAACCTAGCTTTTAACAAACCAAGCAAACTTTAGCAGAGCAACCCCTGAGCAAAGGCACAGTTATTCCCTGAAGATGAAAAGATGTGCCCTGAATACCAAGCACCTAATAATCGATTACTGTGATAGTTAGAGCATCAAATCAGCCTCTTTGCCACGATGGCTCTGCTGAGCCAGCTGCTCAACCGCTTGAGCCTTACTTGTACTTGGTCGTTACCCCATACCTTCATTTTCTAGCCCAGATTCCACTCTCCTCAATCTCTCTCCCCATCATTATTATTAGTGGCTCATCCTAGTAAAGACTGAACCTTTCTGACTGATGTTGAGAGTCTCAGCTGCAAGGGTCAAGTGAATTTGAGTACAAGAAGAACTCAAGGCAGGTTAGTAACATCACATAGGCAAAACCACTGCAAAATCAGTAGGAAGTAACAGAGAGACAGTGAGTGTCTCCATGTGCTGCAGTTTGAAGTGCTGATCTGTGAGTTCTGTGGGTAGTTTGCAGCTCACAAATCGCAGTGGTGCCGCTGGCCTGACAGGTGCGTGCTGAGGTTTAAATGACATCTTTCTGATGCTGCCAGCTTCTCCAACTTTGAATGCTAACTGTACGTTGCATTTGGCACGAAGCCTCTTCTGCTGCCCGGGCTGAAGCACATCTGCTTCATCACCTCTGCTGTGGTATCAGTCTCCTTTGAGAAGCTACTTGACCTAGAAAGGAGAGGAATTTCTCTGCTAATTTCAGACAAAGAGCTTTATCTGGAGCAATAGGGTCCCACATTTTCTACAGGCATCCTGGAATGGATTAGAATAAGGGTGGTTACTAGATTGAGAGAAGTTTTCTTCCCCTTCCACTCCACCATGATGAGACCACATCTGGAATATTGTGTCCAGTTCTGGGGCTCTCAGGTACAGAAGGACACAGAGGTGCTTGAGAGAGTCCAGTGCAGAGCCACAAGGATGATGATGGGAGTGGAGCATCTTCCTGATGAGGAAAGGCTGAGGGAGCTGGATGTCTTGAGCTTTGAAAAAAGGAGACTGAGGGGTGACCTCATGAATGTTGGCAAATATGGAAAGGGTTCTGCTCAGTCATCCAATGATAGGACAAGGGACAATGGGTGTGAGCTGAAACAGAGGAAGTTCCACATCAATGTGAGAAGGAACTTCTCCCCAGTGAGGGTGACAGAGCACTGGAAGGGGCTGCCCAGTGGGGTTTGGAGTCTCCTTCTCTGGGCATGTTGAAAACCCACCTGGCCATGTTGCTGTGCAACTTGATCTAGGGGATCCTGCTGTGTCAGGGGGATTAGACTGGATGATCTTTCAAGGTCTCTTCCAATCCCTAATGTTCTGTGATTCTGTTAATTTGTAGGTTCGTGTTTACAAGTTTGAGTATACATAACCACTTCCCTGCAGAAAAGCACAGACCGATGTATGAGAGAAAAGAAAGGAACCATAAAAGTGGAACAAAAGCAGATGGAGAAACGGTTGGAGCAATTAATTGTGAAGCAAGGAGTGGTAATTCATTTGCCATGTAGTCTGCAATTTGCATCTATACTGAGAATAAGATCTCTTCAACCATTCTGCATACTCATTCTTGATTCAGGCAAAGACTCAACTTCTTCAGGATCTAAGCACCTGTGTTTCAAGTGAAATACCTCCTGTGCTGAAAGAGCAGCTATTTGTGATGGCACCTGAGGAAGTTCGTGGCATCTGATGAGACTATCTAGATGGCAAATCAGGGGAATATAAGTCTGGCTTTCCAGCAGCAGAACCTGTCTCAGCAATGTGAGTGAGGCTGAGAGAAGAAAGTCTTTATTTTTTGCGTTGTTCACCCTGGAGAGCAGAAGGTTCCAGAAAGACCTTAAAGCAACATTCCAGTCCCTGAAAGGGGCTGTCAGAAGGCTGGGGAAGACTGTTCCCAAGGGCAGGGAACAATAGGATGAGGGGTCATGGTCAGAAGCTGGAATGAGGCTGGACAGGAGGAAAAAGGTCTTGAATCTGAGGGTGGGGGATCCATGGAACAGGCTGCTGAGAGAGGGAGTAGAGGCCTCATCCCTGGAACCACTGAAGGTCAGGCTGGCTGGGGCTCTGGCTCACCTAGTCTAGTGAATGATGGCCCTGCTGCAGGGGGGTTGGAGGAGATGATCTTTAGAGGTCCCTTCCACTCCTGTGGTTCTGTGACTCTATGATTCTTTTTTCTGAAGCTTTATTGGTCAAAAACCTATAAAAGCCAAATACAAACAACTCACCCTCTCAGCTGGCATGAGATAGGACTGTGTGTCCTGAATCAAAACCTTAGTCCATCCTGCAAGTCCACTCCTAGACATGAAGTACTAGCCTTTGTGCAGAAGTGATGTGATAAATCCCACCACAGTTCATGACTGAGAAAGCACTTTTGACTTTAAAGAAGAATTAAACTGAATTGGAACCATTATTTCAGCTTAAAATGGGTTTCATCAGGGAACCAAACTGCCGTTTCTGGTTTTGTCATCGCTCTTCAGTGCAATTAGGATAGAAATGATACAGCAATGGGCAGTTAGTGTGCTGGAAATCAGGATATTATGAGAATGGTGCAACGAGTTAAGGGCAGGTTTGTAACCAGGCTGAGGAAAAAATAAGTCCTCTTGTTTCTGCCTTGAAGGACACTTGTGACATTCAATATCCAAGTAAAATACAACGACAAACACTCAGATCCACTTAGTTTTCAGTAAAATGATCACTGGTTATGCTGATTTTAGAAAGAACAGGTACCATCACCAGAGAGAAATGGAGTGAAGTACCTTCGAGTTCTTGATGAACTCCTCTTCTGAAGGGAAGTAATGTTCCGGAAGATGACTGAAGCAGCATGAGGAAAACAAAGACCCAGTTATGTTGTCCTGGACTGACCACCCAATGTACAAACCCCATAATTGTTGATTATTTTCCCTGTATGTGCAGTTGCTGATGACAATGTTAATCACTGCACGATCAAACACTACTTTTAACATGACAGAGATCTGTGTAACAGCATTTACTGGGACTTTTGACAGGCTGAGTGACTATGAAATTCCCAGTGTGCTCTTTCTTTCAGATGTCTTAAAACATTCATCCCAGAGGCACGAGGTCTCAAATTTTTGATCATGGTGTCCCTTTGCTCATGAGTGCTGTGAGGGCAGGTTTCAGAATAACAAGCGGTGAGACGCTGGTGTTGTCGAATCTGAAATAATCGGAAATTATCACTGACTGTGTTGAGGAACAATTCGGTAGCAAATAATAATTTCCAGAACTGAGGGAACATAAGACCTGAATCTGCTTCTTTAAGCTTTTTGGAAGCTGATACTTCTGATAATCTGTTAGATAAGAGCTGGAATTCACAGAATCACAGAACATTAGGGGTTGGAAGGGATCTTTAAAGATCATCCAGTCCAATCCCCCTGACACAGCAGGATCCCCTAGATCAAGTCACACAGGAATATGGCCAGGCAAGTTTAAATGTCTCCAGAGAAGGAGACTCCACAGCCTCCTTGGGCAGCCTCATCCAGTGCTCTGGCACCCTTACCAAGGAGAAGTTCCTTCTCAGATTGATGTGAAATATCCTCTGTTCCAGCTCACACCCATTGCCCCGTGTCCTATCATTGAGTGCCACTCAGCAGAGCCTGACTCCATCCTCCTGACTCCCACCCTTTCCATATTTGCCAACATTCATGGGGTCACCCCTCAGTATCCTTTTTTCCAAGCTCAAGAGAGCCAGCTCCCTCAGCCTTTCCTCATCAAGAAGATGCTCCACTCCCTTCATCATCTTTGTGGCTCTGCACTGGACTCTCCCAAGCAGCTCTGTGTCCTTGAGGGCCCCAGAACTGGACACAATATTCTAGATGCCATCTCATCTCAGGCATCTTCTCACCATTTATCTTCTGCATCTTTTCCAGGGTCTATTTATCAGAAAGCACTTTGTGTCCATCCTGACCATTTTCTGTAGGGTCTTTTATAGCTTAAAAATGTTTGGAGCAGATTTCTCCTTCTACTCTTTAGAGCCCGCCTTCACATGTCAGTGGCTACAACTGTTCCTTTTCACATCCCTCCACCCACCTTGCAAAAAAAAAAAAAAGATCCATAAAGCCAATTTTGCTTTTCACTGGGAAATGATGCAGGAGGAAGTCGTGTATTGCCTGCACTCATAGAAGAAATTTGACAAAGCACCCTGGTGACAGCGTGATAAAAACTTCTCTTGGTTTCATATTTTCTTAAAGCCTCCTAAAACCAGGTTGCTAATGGAAAAGTTTCGACAAAAGAGCCAGAGAGAAGCCAAAAGAATGTTCTCTTTGAAATGGACTTTGACTCAGGGACTACTTAGTCCTTCAGATTGCTGCTTAAATGAGTGGGCAAACCCCCTGGCTCAGGAATTCAGCATCATTCCTTCATGACAAGAAGGAATCTCATGTTGGGCTCTTCTCTAAGCCTTTGCTGGACGCATTTTGCTGCTGGACCTGAGGACAAGGCTGAGAGATCCATGATTCCAGTGGGATATCAGCAGTGGGATATTGTTCTCTCTCAGACACCCCTCAAAGAGATGCTGGGAGAGCAGAGTGCCAGGCTTTCCACAACAAAAAGACTTGACCCTGGATTTGTGTGGATTTCTTTGACACACACAAGCTGATTAATTTGTCTTATTTTTGTTTTACCCAAAAAACCCCCACAATATTATAAAAAAGAATGAAAATTGTCCTCAAATACTCTCTAGGCTTCTGCATCTTTTTGGCATTTCTATCTCCAAGTAAATCTGAGGGTGATAGACTTGGAAAACATAGCAGAACCCAAGACAAATGTAAAGATCCCTCACCATCACTCTTCCTTCCCTCTTCCCTTCCAAAGACTTTTGTTTTGATCAGTTATAATAATAATACTTGTAGAGAAATGTGAAGAAAAATAGCCTGCCTGACGCACAGCCTTCACATCACTCATACCCCAGTGCAGGAAGATGACATTGCTGGGAGTTTCCATTAGCAATTAGCATCAGTAAACCTCATCTCTCTTGGTGCCTTTGAAATAAACATTGATTATTTATCAGGGATTGGGCTTGCTCACGATCTTTGACCTTCAAACTGGGAAAACAAAATCCTTTTATTTCCCTTTGCTCCTGTTGCTACCCAAGAGCTTGGAGACTTTGACCCAGTCTGTGATGTGGTCTCTGGTAATTCATACCTGGACACTGATTTGTTGCCCTGGGGAAGCACCTTGAAAGGACAGTTAAACACCCCCATTACATCAAAAGGTTGTGCAATTGATTTGGCTGCCCCATCTTGTCTACAGCATGACCTGGGAATATGGGGAACAGCCAAGAACCATCTCCCTGTGAGCAGGAGGAACTTCGGTACTCATATTCTCAGAGAAGAGAGTTCACCTCGATGTCAAGCAAGGAAACACAAACAAAGTCTCTGTGGGCTGAGGAGGCAATTGGAGATTGCTGGAGCTCTTCAGTTGAGCCTGTGGCTGCAAGAAACTCCATCCTATTTATTTCATTTAGTAAAAGCCCTTATTTTGAGTTGCTTATAGCTTTGTCTTTTTTTTAATGAGAAGATTTACAGAAGAGTGTTTCCACTTTCCATAGCAAGGAGGCTGAATCTAGATGATCTTCGAGGTGCCTTCCAACCCCAACCATTCTATGGTTCTATTCCACACCACTACATAGTTTGACAAGGAGAGGAGTAAAAGAAGGGGAAGGAAAGAGAAAATTATAAGAAAAACCCATTTCTCAGACTCATTTGCATAGTTGGTACCAATTTAAAGGAAGAATTTACATTATAGCCTCTAACAGACTACTCAGGCCAATCAGTTTTGCAGAACTCGTCAATGTATGTCTGGTAATTAGGTAATGAGTATTTTTTTAGCATTGCTTCCATTTCTAAGATGCTAACAACACTGGATTGTGATCTTTTCATTGTGATTCTGGTGTGGTTATAATCTTAATGCATTATTAATCAATACAAGTCTTATACTAAGCAAATCATGAAGAAAATAATCAATTACTGCTGCTTGTATTGCACATATGGACAGGGTAGTTTACAGATGAAAATATCATGTTCACTGAGAAAAGGTAGTGTTTTCTGTATAAGATTCTTGGCTTCTATGCTTTTTCTTGTTTTCAAGCTAGAAAGATGAGCTGTAAATGAAAGAATGGCATAGGATTTGGCTTTTGTTGGGAAATGTAATCCGTGAGTCCTGCTGAAGGATTCTGAATGGCTATTCACAGAATCCCAGAATTATTGAGTCTGGAAAAGCCCTTTGAGATCATCGAGCTCATCCCAGGACCTAACATCACCACAGCAGCCACACCAGGGCACTAAGAGCCAAAGCCAGGCTGTCCTTCAGCATCTCCAGGGATGTTGAAGGGACTCCAACACTCCACAGACTCCACCACTGTCCATTCCAGGCTCTCCTCACCCCTTCTGGGAGGAAAGGCTTCCTAGCATCCAACATAACCCTCCTCTGGCAGCTGTAGACTGGTGCTACTGTAGCTTGTCCTGGTGCTAACTGCCTGGGAGAAAAGCACAACCCCCACCTGACTACAACCTCCCTTCAGGTAGCTGTAGGGGGAGAAGGTTCTCCCTGAGTCTCCTCTTCTCCAGGTCCAACACCCTTAGCTCCCCCAGGCTCTCCTCATCAGCCTTTCCTTTTCTGTCACATTAATATTTCCATGAAGCTGTTAAAAGGATGAATCCAGTTGAAGAATTTGTATTTAACTGGGGTTTGGGTTTATCTACATCTAGCTGTCGATAAGCGTGGTGGGTAAAACCGAACGGAGTTAGGGAGTGTGTGCATAAACCCCATCGGGCTGCCAAGAGACTCAAACCTGTCTCTGGTGTTCCCTGGCAAATCCTCCAGGCGAGGCTGCTCCAATCTCAGCAGCATCCTCCTCCTTGAACATGCTGGCACAGAGAAGAGCAAATTAGGAACACAGACAGATGCAAATTGCTAAGCTCATGAGGTAGCCCAGAGAGAGGGGGGATTTAGGAGATCAGCCTTGATCTCAGGTTTTTTCTCTTGGCTGTGCTTCACAGAAGGGCTGCTGAGACTTAAGGTGCTTAAGAGAATATGTAGGTACCTGCTTCTCTGGTTTAACTTTCTCTCCCCTCTTCAGGTGTCTAAAATAATTATCTTCTCCAAGGAATCAGCTTTTTCATCCAATTAGCTCCGCTTCCACTTTCTGCAGGTGGCCACTGCTTGTGCAGTCCTCATTTTCCAGGCAACAGACTGAGACCCTGGCCACTGGTCAGCAAATATGCCAAATATTCCCAGCCTCAGCTGAAGCTGGAGGGAATTACATTTTGAATATAAAGTGCTAAATTCACCTAAACACCCTGAACTCTCAGGTCTGAGGTGTCCTAACCTGGGTATCCAAACTCAGTGAGCAATTGTAAGTGTAATCGCATTGTTCCTCACTTCCTCATAAGAAAACAAGGGTTAATATTTGCCTCTTATCTCACTGAGGTGGCAAGAAAATAGCCAGATTGGATTTGTGAACCATTCAGCCACTGCAGCAAGAGGCATCGGAGAAAAAGCCTACAGGAAATTAATAATTCTGTCTTCAGAGCAAAGTTTGAAACGTGCAGAGCAAATGGAGCCAGGCTGGCACAATAAGAAAGAGAAGAGAAGAGAACAAAGCTCAGGGTATCTGCGCAGTCAGGGGAGAGCAGGACCCTGTGAGTCCTGCATCCAGCTGTGGATTGCCCAACACCAGAAGGATGAGGACCTGTTGGAGCAGGTCCAGAGGAGGCCACGAGGATGATCAGAGGGCTGGAGCCCCACTGCTCTAGGGACACAGAGAGGGAGCTGAGGTTCTTCAGCCTGAAGAGAAGACTCCAAGAGGACCTTATAGCAAGCTGCCAATCCCTGAAAGGGTCTATCAGAAGGCTGGGGAAGGCTGTTCCCAAGCACAAGGAGCAATAGGACAAGCGGTCATGATTTGAAGCTGGAAAAGGGCAGACTGAGACTGGACAGGAAGAAAAAGTTGTTCAGTCTGAGGCTGAGGGATCCCTGGAACAGGCTGCCCAGAGAGGTGGTGGAGGTCCCATCCCTGGAACCATTGAAGGTTGGGCTGGCTGGGGCTGTGGGCAACCTGGTCTGGTGAGTGATGATCCTGCTTGGTGTAGGGGGGTTAGAGCAGACGCCCTTTGGAGATCCCTTCCAACCCTATGATTCTATGATTTTATGAGAATACATGTTGAGATGAGCTGATGAACATTGTCCCACGGGGCTTGATCTGGGACATTTTTCCCCAGCCCTACTTGTTCTATTTTGCATCTTTAAAGAACTTCACTGAAATCTAGGGTCAGCTCTAAGGATGCATATGAGTTGTGCCTGTCCTGAAACCCTACGGAGGAATGTGGCACTTTGTACAAGGCGGGGAGGGCACCTTGGAAGGTTTTCTTCTTGCCAAGTGCTCACAAAGGGACTGGCAAAGTGTGGAGGAAAGAGATTTCACAGTGACCGAGTGCTGTTCAGGGTTTCTGTACTGACACCAGCAAACCTGTTTGTTTCAGCTGATAATCACTCAAGGATAGTTACCATTTTCTTTATGTCGCCTCTGATTCATTACATGTGGTTTTAATGATGGTTCTAAAGCCAGTTTCTCCCTTCCTGACAGTAGTTCTGCACAAACGGTGCAGATTACACACCAGGGCATCGATTTCCTTGTAAACCACGGGGAAATTTATCACTTTTCATTTTTTCCCTTTAAAGGCATCGAAACTTTTCTATCAGTATTGCTGAAAAGAAAAGCAAATTTATATCTACTACTGGAGAGAGAAACCCTTTCTCCTGTGAAATACAGCTCCAGGGAAATCCTCTCACCCAGCAGTTCCAGCCCCTCCCAACTCTATCTAATTTAGGTTCTGCAAGATCACAGAATCACAGAACATTATGGATTGGAACAGACCTCAAAAGATCATGCAGTCCAATGCCCCTGACACAGCAGGATCCCCTACATCCAGTCACACAGGAACATGACCAGGCAGATTTTAAATGTCTCTAGGGGAGACTTCACAACCCGTACTGGGTAGCCTTTTACAGGGCTCTCTCACCCTCACCATGAAGAAGTTCCTTCTCATCTTGATGTGGAACCTCCTCTGTTCCAGCTCATAGCCATTGCCCCTTGTCCTATCATTGGATGCCACTGAGCAGAGCCTGTCTCCATCCTCCTGACATCCACCCTTTCCATATTGATCAACATGGTGTAACCCCTCAGCATTTTTTTTCCAAGCTGAAGAGACCCACCTCCCTCAGCCTTTCCTCGTCAGGGAGATGCTTCGCTCCCTTCATCATCTCTGCGCTGGGCTCTCTCAAGCAGCAGCATAATGTCCTTCGTGAACTGAGAGGCCCAGAACTGGACACAATACAAATAAATACTCTTGTCTTACACCAAATTCTATCACCTTTGTCACATAACTTCTATTGTTTGAATTAACTGGGTATTGCAGAGATGATACTGGATTAAATTAACCCCTGTTGTTACCATTCCTTTCTATTAGATTTTTATTATTTGGATTTGTAATAAATTGCAAAAGGAAGCCTTCCAGCCCTGCCGAGGGTTGATCTCACCACATTGTGGTGCTTTCCTTGAGGTACCTACACACTCCTCAGAATGGAGATGCAAGGGAAAAAAAGCCTGTCCTAGTACAGAGCTCATTCCAGCACAGCCAGGCAGAGAGGCTTGACACGTCTTGCATGCTTTTAAAACATAATTGGATTGAACGAGCAGCAAAACAGGCAATTGTAGTAAAAATCCTTCCTCACAAGACCATAGGCTATAAAACCTGGGATCTGGGGTGTTTGAGCTCTGCCTCTCATAATTCATTAAATGCTTTTCTAATTATCCTCTCTCTAATCAAGACATTACTCTGCACATCAGACTCCACTCCCAGCCTCCAGCTAAGTCTTACCTTGGCATGTGAGAAGCTTTCTGATGCTGAGGAAACAGCAACCATAGCTTTGGGTTGGAAGAGACCTTAAAAGAATGTCTCATTCCAGCCCCCTGCTATGATCAGGGACAACTTTCACTAGATCACGTTCCTCAAAGCTCCATGCAACCTGTTTATGAACTCTTGAAGGGATGGGGAATCCGCAACCTCCCAGACCAACTTGTTCCATTGCCTCAGCACCCTTACAGGGAGGAATTTCTTTCTTATATCTAATACAATCTGCTCTCCATCAGTTTACACCCTTCAACTCTGGTTTCATCACTACATGCCCTTGTACAAAGTCTCTCTTCATCTTTCTCAGCACCCCCTTTAAGTACTGAAACGCTGCATTCATGAGGTTCACGTGGGCCTTCTTCTCAAGCCTGTCCAGGTCCCTCTGGATGGATCTCGTCCCTCCAGCTCAGTGTCATCAGCAACCTAGCTGAGGGTACACTTGATCTCAACAAAGATGTTAAAGAGACGCAGACCTAAAGGTGAGCAGGATTAACACACAGTATCAAAGCTTCTCAAGTAATTAATCTGGGGTTTGGGGGATTTGTCACCTGAATTAGATGGAGACAATATTTTCCTTCCCTTCCTTTCCACTGCCAGGAGCTAGAAACTGCTGGTCTAATCCCAAAACCCTGTTTAAACATTTCCTGGAGTGGATAGAGGGTCCCCATCACTCCAGTGTGGTGCCAGAAGTGGTTACCTGGAGAAGTAGCTGTCGATGCCTTCCAGCTCTCCTACTATGCATTCGTAGACCAGCAGGTAACAGCGGAGCAGCTCAGCTGACTCACAGGAGGCTGCTGCAGTTTCATACATGATCTTACATTGCAGAGAAATCCTTTCTGCATGTGTTTGGGTGAGATTAGCAGAGCAGGTCAGACCAAGAAACTGGTCTGGTGGGAATTCAGCACCTTTGTCTGCCCAGAGGCTCCTTGGCAGGAATAAGACATCACAGACAGAGCAGCAGGCTGTGGATCAGAAAACCTGCCTTCCAATCTCATTGCTGTTAGCTGAGTTTTAATAAACCTGCACCATTTTCCAGCAGCCCTTTCCCATGCTTTGTGCAGCAGGGCTGGTGGAGCAGGGTGGGCATTGCTGCATCTGTTCACTCATAGTACCTGCTTCAGACTTACAGATTGAGCCTGGCTCACTCTTTTCATAGAAATCGTTATAGAGGTGTTTGATTTCAAATCATGTGCTGTCTGCAGTCATTTTCAAAATCTGATGTTGTGCAGGTCATTTAGAGGGGACCTTAGTGATGGGAGAGATCATGGAATCACAGACTGGTTTGGGTTAAAGGGACCTTAAAGCTCATCCAATTATAGAATCATAGAATCATTAGGGATTGGAAGGGACCTCAAAAGATCATCCAGTCCAATTCCCCTGCAACAGCAGGATCACCTAAACCAAGTCACACAGGAACACATGCAGGCAGGTCTTCAACCTCTTCAGTGAAGAAGACTCCACAACTCCCCTGGGCAACCTGTTCCAGTGCTCTGTCACCCTCACCATGAAGAACATCCTTCTCATATTTATGTGGAACCACCTATGTCCCAGCTTATCACTAGATGACACTGAGAAGTGCCCGGCTCCATCCTCCCGACAACCACACCTCACATATTTATAGACATTAATGAGGTCACCCCTCAGTCTCCTCTTCTCCAACCTCAACAGACACAGCTCCCTCAGCCTTTCCTCATAAGGGAGGTGTTCCACTTCCTTCATCATCCTCGTTGCCCTACACTGGACTCCCTCTAGCAGCTCCACATCCCTCTTGAACTGAGGAGCCCAGAACTGGACACAGTACTCCAGGTGTCGTCTCACCAGGGCAGAGTGGAGGGGCAGAAGAACCACCCTTGATCTGCTAACAACCCTCATTGTGATCCACCCCAGGATGCTGTTGGCCCTCTTGGCCACAAGAGTACACTGCTGGCTCATGGTCATCCTGCTGTCCACCAGGACTCCCAGGTCCCTATCTCCTGCACTGCTCTCCAACAGCTCAGTCCCCAGTCTGTACTGGTACCTGGGGTTGTTCTTGCCCAGATGCAAGACTCTACACTTACCCTTGTTATACTTCATTAAATTGCGCTCTGCCCAGCTCTCCAGCCTGTCCAGATCTTGCTGAATGGCAGCACAGTGTTCTGGAGTGTCAGTGACACCACCCAGCTTTGTGTCATCAGTAAACTTGCTGACAGTGCACCCTAATCCCTCATCCAAGTCATCAGTGAATAGACTGTACAGGACTGGTCCCAGCACCGATCCCTGGGGCACTCCACTATATCAAGGCCTCCAACCAGACTCTGTCCCATTGACCACTAGTCTCTGGCTTCTATCCTGCAGTCAGTTCACGATCCACCTCACTACTTGATCATCTAGACCACAGTGCCTCAGTCTGGCTGCAAGGATCCTATGTGAGACTGTGTCAATCAACCTCCTGCAGTGAGCAGGGACATCCCCAGCCACAGCAGGTTGCTCACAGCCCCAAGGTCCAACCTGACCTGGGATGAGGCTTCTCCCACCATTTTGGGCAATCTGGGCCAGGCTCTCACCACCCTCAACAGCAACAATTTCTCCTATCTCATCTGAGCCTGCCTCTCCCAGCGCAACCATCACTCCTTCTCTTGGTGCAGCAGTCCATGCTGAAACTTCTGTCCTCTTCTCTCTTATCAGCCCATTTAAGCCCTGAAATGCTGCACTAAAGTCTCTTGGAGTTTCTCTTGTCCAGCTCAAGCTCTCCCAGCCTGTCCCACAGCAGCAGGTTGCACGCTCAGAACAGCATTTCTGGGGCCTCCTCTGGATTGTCCTGCAGGTTCTTGTTCTTGTAATGAGGGCTTCAGACTGACAATGAGATTCCAACGTAGCAGTTCCATTAAAAAAAAACTGATGAGCCATTGAACTTCATGCTGGATAGTCCAGAGTTATTGATAAGGAGATACTTGCTAGTCAGATACTTGCTTCCTCCATTCTCATGACCAAGGACTTACCTGAGGTGCCAGGTGCAGTACTGAAGTCTGAAATACAATTCCACCAGCTTCAAGGATGAAGAAACATTATGAAAACTACTAAAGGATGATCTTGCCTTCTGAGATTTAGAAGATGAAATAAAAAGCAAATAAATTGTGCGTAACAACAGTGGCACAGATGGTCAAGGCTGGGACAAAGCTAAGCACCACCATGTAAGACGCAAAACACTTTGGTTCCATGATCCTATGGTGAGAAAATTACTAACAACAAGACAAGGGGAAATGGCCTCAAATTGTGTCACAGGAGGTTTAGATTGGATATTGGGAAGGGGAGGTTTAGATTGGATCTTAGGAAGAAGTTCTTTGCTGAGAGAGTGGTTGGGCACTGGAACAGGCTGCCCAGGGAGGTGGTAGAGTCCCTACCCCTGGAGGGGTTTGAAAACCAAAAAAACCACTTGGGGCCATGATCTAGGGGTTAGGGAACTGTTGGGATGAGGGCTGGACTTGGTGATCCTGGAGGTCCTTTCCAGCCATGATGATGTTATGGCAGTGCACAGCTCTTTGGCTTTACCCATGGCACCTCCAGCCTGAGTGTTATCATATTCAGCAATGAAATGTTAAATACTATATTTATTGGCACATTATTTGATTTTATGGTAGGAAATGTACTGGAAAATGTACAGAAAACGAGAATGAAGCTGTTTCATATTTTCAGATACCACGGGATCACACTGTGAGGTTGACATGAGAGCCTTATTACTTCCCTGTCTCTCACAAGGGTTATTTTACCAACTGCCAGGAGCTAGTTAATTGGTTACCGTGGCCTACAGCAGATTATTCATTGATTAGTTCTGCCTCTCTCATTTGAGGGAAGTGAGACACAATATGCTTGAGGCCTGTGGCTTCTTCCCTGGGAGGTCTGTGTAGATATCATTCAGGTGGGAGAAGGTTTCGGAAATGACACCCTCCTGCTGTCGCTGTGCAATTAGCAGCACTCTGCAAAAATCCAGCCTGTCGTCACGATTGATTCATTCAATCACAAAAATCCTACACGAAAATTGTTATAGTCTCTTGCATCCAACTTCTGCCAAAACACTCTGAGTTGAGAATCTTTGGCTGCTCTGAAGACAAACTGAGGTTCATGCACAGTTCATTCAGGTTTATCCTCAATGCCCAGCCCAGAGGGTAGGGATGCCTAGCAGTTCCACCTAAAGCATTGGTGCCATATAAAAAGCTTCACCCTTGAAGCTCGGGGTGCTAGCAACCACTGTGATGAAGCACTGTGCCAATCACCCCCATCCCCAGGCCAATTTTGCACGGGAAACTCAGCAGCTCTGTGTGGGACAGTTCCAGCTCTGGCTTAAGCTGCAGGTTTCAAACAATGTGGCAACTTCATTTACACGGGGGCTGAATGCAGCTGTAATTGTCTGGAGGTGATGAATTGGGGACAGCACGCTGTGGCAATGCAGGTCGTGTTTTGGAAGATGGATAACTCTTTGGATCTAATAGCTCAAGTGCAGCAGTTTAACCCTGGAGTGCATTTTCCGATTGTTAGAGCTTGCTGTAGCCACAAGATCCAATTGACTTTAATGGTAGCTGGGCAGCGAAAACTTCTGTGAAGCTCAGAATATGTATCCTCTGATGTCAAAGAGGATGTGTGATACTGAAAGCAAATTAGGGATCTGTCCAAACCACTTGAAATATGAAAAAAAACATACAAAAGGAAGGATAATTCTGATCTTTTTCTGTCCCCCAGGAATCTACAGAGCAAAGGAAAAGAGTAAACCCAGCTTTCATCAGTGAAGCCATTGTAAGTGTTCACAAATAAAATTTGTATTAATGAGTTCATCAAACTCGCAACCTTCTGCTATATTTAAACACCATATCTATTTGGACAGCTTTTAATTAGACATCTAATCAATGACTTTTAATGGAAGAGGACTGTAGTTATGCAGCATTAACAGATAGCCCAGCAAATTAGATTCTCTCCTGCATTGAACACAACAAGAGAATGGTTTGGAATCAGTTTTTATTTTGAGGGTACGGTGTTTATTCATAAAAATGGGTCATCTGAAACACCAAAACTTCTCCTTTGCATAAGCGGCAGTTTAGCAAAAAGCCCTAATTGTGGCCTACTAGGAGAGGAAGCTCTGCAGGAGGAAGGGCACAGGCACTGCCCATTGAAGTCTAGAGGAGAGGCATCACCTGCTGAGGCTGTGATGAAAGAGCTGAGAAACAGAGAGAGGGGTGGGCAGAGATGACAGAAAAAGGAGACAAAAATAATGGGGTTGAACTCGGCAGGAAAGACAGGCCGGAAGAGCAATGAAAGCTGCAAAGAGCTGGTTTGCATGGAGAGTGAAGAGGAACAGAGCAGGGGGCTGAGGTTAAGGAAAAGAAAGCGACAGTTCTAAAGCTTCAGAGAGAGAACTGGTTCTTTGTAGAAGAGTCTTTAGAACCAATAATGTAACATATCACAGCGGAGTTTGCTGTGATCCATCTGCTTGAACCATGTGGCTTTCACAGGCGTCAGCCTACAGTGGGCCGGATCCATCATCCCAGCTGCTCAGAGTAACAGACCTGCAGAATTTCATGGCCTCGTTCTAAGAAATCTAGATAATTACTTAAATGTATTTACTTTTTTTTTTCAATATTTTCTTTTTTTTGAGGGGAAAGAAGTCAAGAATGGACCCAGACATGGCATTCCATAATTACTATTATTATTACTATTATTGTTATTATTACTATTTCCAATATCAGTAGCACTGTAATTTATTTTAACCTGTACAATTTACTGTGCCTTGAAAANTGCTCTAGCTACTTGTTTTTTAAATACCTCCAGGGATAGGAACTCCACTCTCTCTTTTGGTTCCAGTGCCCAGCCACACTCTCAGGAAAGAACTTCTTCCTAAGATCCAATCTAAACCTCCCCTGACACAACTTGAGGCCATTTCCCCTCATCCTATCATTAGTAATTTGAAAGAAGAGACCAGCACCAGCCTCACTATAAACTTCTTTGAGGTAGCTGTAGAGAGCAAGAAGGTCTCCTCTCAGCCTCCTCTTCCCTAGACTAAATGACCCCAGTTCCCTCAGCCAGTTCTCATAGGGCCTGTTTTCTAGACACATACAGTCTGAAAATCATGAGCAGCTCCCTAATACCTGTGAAACACATTTTAACTCATCTCTGTCTCACTTGGAACAGCTTCATCCACAAACACAATCACCAGTTTGGACTGTCTAAGAAATGCTCCAGCAAACCGCATCACCTTGAGAATGGTTTCTAGGAGGAAGAGCTCCTTTTTATTTATTCATTTCCCAATATTCAATCTCAGAGAGGACTATGCAGAGAGAACCCCTCCATTGCACCCTATTGTTTGCTGTCAAACACCCTCGCTTGACAGATCATCGTCTGCAAGGGACATCTATCATTGTGACTGAGTGAAATGAGCCGTTCCTGTAGTTCCAGACGTCAGTGCTGGCCGCAGAAGGGATTGTGTCGCTATGTGCGTGCCTCGGGTTTAAGAAACTGAGAGAAATCCCTAAACCTGTAATATTAATGCAAGAAGAACTGGAGAGTGAAATGAATGTTCATAAATATAACAAAGGCAGAGTAGAGTCTTGAATCTGGACAAGAACCACCCCAGGTATCAGTATAGGGTGGGGACTGACCTGTTGGAGAACAGCATAGGAGAAAGGGACCTGGGGGTCCTGGTAGACAGCAGGATGGCCAGGAGACAGAAATGGGCCCTTGCAGCCAAGAAAGCCAATGGCATCCTGCGGTGGATCAGAAGGGGAGTGGTTAGTAGATCGAGACAGGTTCTCCTCCCTCTCTACTCTCTGCACCGGCAGACCACATCTGGAGTTTTGTGTCCGGTTTTGGGCCTCTCAGTTCCACAAGAACACAGAGCTGCTGCTGGAGAGATTCCAGTGCAGAGCCACAGAGATGATGAAGAGAATGGAGCATCTTCCTGATGAGGAAAGGCTAAGGGAGCTGGATCTCTTGAGCTTGGAATAAAGGAGACTGAGGGGCAACCCAGTGAATGTTGATCAATATGGAAAGAGTGGGTGTCAGGAGGATGGAGCCAGGCTCTGCTCAGGGGTCCAATGTCCAATGACAGGACAAGAGGCACTGGGTGTGAGCTGGAACAGAGGAGGTTGCACATCAACATGAGAAGTAACTTCTTCATCGTCAGGGTGACAGAGCCCTGGAACGGGCTACCCAGGGAGATTGTGGAGCCTCCTTCTCTGGAGACATTTAAAACCCACATGGTCATGTTCCTGTGCATGTGGATATAAGGGATCCTGCTGTGGCAGGGGGGTTGGATTGGGTGGTATTTTGAGGTCCCTTCCAATCCCTAATGTTTTGTGATTATGTAATGGATATGTGCCAACCTCCCTGGGCTACCAGCAGAATTAAAGTTCAGGAGACAGTAGATTTGGCAACAAACCAAAGGGCCCCATAGATGAGCAGCACTCCTATGGCAGATATGCCCCAGAGGCACAGCACCTCAGCATCACAGGCACCAGGTTTTCACTCACTGTCAAAATCCTGACAGGCTCACATGTAGTTTCTTGCATTTTCATTCCCTGTACATGTTGATGGTGCTGGGTTCCTGGGGAGACACTCAGGCTGCTCGGCTTCATGTCCACTAGCCTGGTGGAGAAAGGGTAAAGGATCAGTTCATTTCTACACAGGTCGTTCCCTCTGCAGGAAGCTTTTAGAGTGGCCATACACTGGGCCAAATCATCTTGCCCTCTGTGCCAGCTGGCCAGAAGGACAGAGGATGGACTTGGGGTTTTCTCAAGCTTTTGCTTCCTCAGTACAGCCTTGGATTAGAAACCACATCCTTGACTACACTCCCCTTCACAGTGTCTTGGAAAGGGATGAGAGAACCCAATCAGTTTGTCCTAGCCTGCACCTCTCACAACAAAACACACAGACTTAGATTTGGTCTAGGTGGTCCTGCTGTGGCAGGGGGATTGGTCTAGATGAACTTTTGAGGTCTCTTCCAATCCCTAATGATTCTATGATTCTATAATCTCTTCTGAACCTCATTGACATAAAGTGCAAAGCAAAGGTCTGTGCTGTGTAAGGAAGAAACTATAGCGAGTGTCACCCAAAACCCCATTGCCTGGATGAGCTCCCACTCATGGGTGGGGGCTGGAAGCAGCACCAGACCCACTGAGGCATCACAGCCTGGCCATGAGCTCCGTGGTTGCTCTCATACTGGGGGGCTGCAATAGGACACAAAAGGGAGAGGAAGATCACATGCAGTTAGGGTAGTATTTAATGATAGGGTAGCAAGGAAGCAGGATATCTCCTCAAATAACACAAAGAAAGAGATTTCACAGAATCACAGAACATTAGGGATTGAAAAGGACCTTGAAAGATCGTCTAGTCCAATCCCTTAGCTACAGCTGGATCCCATAGGTCCAGTCGCACAGGAACATGGCCAGGCAGCTTTTAAATGTCTCCAGAGAAGGAGACTCCACAACTACCCTGGGCAGCCCCTTCTAGGGCGCTGACACCCTCACTGGGAAGAAGTTCCTTCTCAGATTGATGTGGAACCACCTCTGTTCCAGCTCACACTCATTGTCCCTTGTCCTATTGTTAGACGATGACATTAGGTTTGCTCCCAAATGGCAGCAGCAGAGGACTTCCTACCTTGTCAGCCCACCCCAGGGCAGTGATTCCCTCTGCGTGGGGCTGAGGCTACTGTTTCAAACTGGCTGCAAAAAAAAAAGTCTCTGACTGGACAGAACAGCCACTGCTGCACATTCCTGAGTGCCATCTGCTGGTTCTTCATCTGCTGTGTTCACAGCCAAATCCCAAACAGGATGTTGCTCAGTGATTGGCCATACAGCTTCTTTCACAGATTCAACTAATCACAGAATGATTGAGGCTGGAAAAGCCCTCTGAGATCATCCAGCCCAGCCCAGGTCCTAACATCACCCCATCTACCAGACCAGGGCATTAAGGGCCTCAGCCAAGCTGTCCTTCAGCACCTCCAGGGATGGCAGTTCCACCACTGTCCTGAGCAGTCCATTCCAGGGTCTGATCACCTTTTCCATGAGGAAGGGCTTCCTAACATCCAACCTAACCCTTCCCTGGCAGCTTCAGGGGAGACTTATGGCCTGTCAGTTGTTATGGCTTGCAGTTTCCTCCTGCATATCCCCAGACACCTTCTAAGGTGCCAGTCAGCGCTGGATGGCCTTTTCATTTCATCCTGTTAAGAGGCTTCAGATTTTGGTCATGTTCAGTGTTGGACAGAAGTGTTCACAAGGGATCAGGTTCTGCTCCTTCTCTTCTCTTTGCATTACCCATCCACCTGTACCACCCACTCACAGCTCAGGGGGGAAGGCTCAAAGTCACCCTGTAGCAACTTCTCTCTTGACTTTCCACTCCTGATCCTCTCAAGTTAGCACCCCAGCTCAGGCTTCATCTGGCTTAGCTATGCACCTAATGCTATGCTTTAGGAGAGCCCTGAAGTGGTCAGGCAGTTGGACTGATCATTATAGGTCCCTTCCAGCCAGGAAATAAACAAAACCAGCTTCAGTTGACTTTGCAAGACAGAGTCACAGTCATTAGGTAGAAACACTCTGGCTTCAACATTATGTTCTGATGAGAACAGTCTTGAAAGCTTCTGCATTAGTCTTTGTGAGTGAGGACATCTGACTGCTGTGATTATTTCTTGTTCTTAGCAGCTAGAGATTGGTGCTGCATCTACTCCTTAACTGGCAGGAGCTGGAGCTGGGCTGGTTACCCTAATCCAGCGCCACCTTCGTGCCAGCAGCAAGCTGAGCTGCGCAGGTGACACTGAGCCCAGGAGACATCCTGCCCCCCAAGGGAGTTCCCACAAAAACAACACTTGGGAAGCAATGGCAGAAGTGCTGGAGCAGCTCCTAAGCCAGAGCATGGAGCAGGGAGGGGTGAAAGGAGAAACGCAGTGCCAAAGTGACCTACCAGAGTCTTTTGCTGTGTCCTTTCAAGTCTATGGCCAAGCTCCCACCAACTTCATATATACCAGAGACAGGCTCTGGGCTTTGCATGGCCATCATTACACAAGAAAGTGTAGGTGCCCAGAGCATTGGTACCAACCCCACAGCTTCTGCCATCAGACCTGGGCATACAATGGCCAGTGACCATCAGGAAATGCAAGAAACTACACGTGAGCCACCACCACCCAAAGTGGGCTGGGGTGAATGAGATCCTGTGTCTGCAAGGTGGAGTTTGAGCTGCAGGACATGTACAAGAGTGTGTGGGCATGAAATATTAGCACTGGTCAGTATGAAATGGCAAGTCAGCTGCTGAGGCACAGAGCTAGTTTATAAGTAGCTGGAAGAGAGCAGACTAAAGCTTTAAGGAACCTATAAAATATTTAATTACTTCAGAGTCTCATTTGAGTCAGTGGAGAGTTACGTTCGCGAGTCCATCTGCACACATTTCCATTAATAAAATAATTCAAGAAGTCATTTCAGAGAGAAAAAGCCAGTGCAAAGCCAAACCCAAAGAACTGCCCAGCAATGACCCCTTAATTAATTTATTTCCTCCTACTTCTCCTTAAATAAACCCTTGCTAAAAATCAACATGCATCTGGCTCAGCCTTGGCTCTGTGAGCAGGGGCAGCAGCAGAGAAATGGATGTGCTGCTCAGAAGATGGTATCTGAGAAGCTGAAGTACCAGATTGTTCAGCCTAGAGAAGAGAAGGCTCCCAGGTGATCTCTAGAAGCTTTCCAGTCTCTGAAGGGGGCTATAAGAAAGCTGGGCAGGGCTTTTGACATTGGTGGCAGCAAGAAGACAAGGGAAATGGGTTCTAGACTTGAAGAGGGAAGATTGAAGTTGGACATGAGGAGCCAATTCTTCGTGAGGGTGCTGAGATGCTGGAACAGGTTGCCCAAGGCAGTTTTGGCAGACTCATCCCTTGAAGTGCACATTGTCTGGGGCCCTGAGTAACCTGATTGAGTGAAAGCGTCTCTGCCTGTGCAGGGGAGTTGGAACTAGATGATCTTTAAAGGTCTCTTCCAACCCTAACCATTCTATGGTTCTATGATTCTGTGCCTTGAGGTGACATAAAGTGAGGGGTGAGGAACTATTTAGAAATTGGCAGTGCTAGGTCAATGGTTGATGATCTTAAAAGTCTTTTTGATTCTATGATGGACCATCAAAAGACTTCTCTAGCCAATATTTCTATTAGTCAATGAAAACATGTGCTTAGTAATGGGATGAGCAGCCTTAGCTCCACTGCCCAGGACTGCAGAGTCAACAATACTGGAATGCACTGAAGAAGCCAAGAGACAGAAATGAATCCCAGAGGAGTCAGCATGGTCATGTTGCTTCCTTGTTTGTGCCTGATGACACATCTAGACTTCCATGAAGACCCATTCCTCACTCTGGGAGCAGAAAAGTTAACATCAAGGTTCCACACTTTGTTAAGAACTTTGCAAATTTCCATTTGTTTCCTTAAGGTTCTGTGTTTTTAAGTAGTTTATTTAGCTGGCAGCCAGGCTGCAAAGGACGAGTGTATTGCTGGTGAGTTGTGATTGATTGCGAATTTCTTTGGAAAGTTTTGGTACTTCTGTTTTAGAATAGTTCTGGTGAACATTCATCCACTCATGGTATCTGCTGCTGGAGGAATTTACACCAAAATGGTATCATGATGCACTGGAGGAAGTAGTGGTTGAGTCACTGGGAGCTGGTCTTTGCAAAACTCTATCATCATGGGTGTTCACTCCTATATAATCATAGAATCATTATGGCTGGAAAGGACCTCCAGGATCACCAAAGTTTCAACCCTCAGTCCAACAGTTCCCTAACCCCTACACCATGGCCTCAAGTGCTCTAGTTATTCTGTTTTTAAACACCTCCAGGGACAGGGACTCCAACACCTCCCTGGGCAGCCTGTTCCAGTGTCCAACCACTCTCTCAGCAAAGAACTCCTTCCTAAGATCCAATCTAAACCTTCCCTGATGCAGCTTGAGGCCATTTCCCCTCATCCTGTCATTAGTAATTTGGGAGAAGAGACCAGGACTAACCTCGCTACAACCTTCTTTGAGGTAGCTATAGACAGCAAGAAGGCACCTCTTCTCTAGACTCAACACCTTCTTGCCCTTCTCTGGCCCCACTCCAGCCCCTCTATTTTCTTCTGATCCTGTGGCACCCAAAACTAGACCCAGTTCTCGAGGTGCAGTCTCACCAGTGCACAGTACAGAGGCACAATCACCTCCCCATTCCTGATACAGGCCAGAATGCCATTGGTCTACATGGCCACCTGGTCACCCTGTTGGCTCCTGTTCAGCCAGCTGTCAACCAACACCTCCAGGTAATGGGAGGCAGGATCATGTCCCAGGTCATTGGAGGCAAAGACTTCTTCATGGTACTTCTGAATAAAAAAGAAAGCTGATTTCATGTCACAGTTGTCCAAGCCATGTCACTGCAGGAGCAGAAAGGAAACCCATGGAAGGGTATAGCCTGCTTGCAGCACTGTTGTCATTAGAGCTGGCATTCCATGTGTCAGAAAAGTCAGCTTCTGATGAGCTGAGACATAAGGTAATTAATTTCAAGTACAATTTTGTATCATAATGAAAATTCATGCTAGAGAGGCTGGCAACAGAATATTTTAATTACAATAAAGTAATCTACCAAACTACTGCAAAGAGTTACTCCCCCCCACCCCACAATTATCCAGTTGTAGGCACTTCACAAACACTGGGAGCTTTTCAACTTTATTGGTGTCACCTAGGGTCTCTCTCTCCTCTTCTTTTGAATTTTTTAAGACTGTTTTAAGTAGGTTCTATATGCTTGAGGTGAAGAAAAAACCCATCATTCTAATGATAAATGTGTTTGCTTTTGATTTCTCTTTTAAACAGCACATTTTCCAGTCCTCACAGAATCACAGAATCACAGAACATTAAGGATCGGAAAGGACCTCAAAAGATCATCCAGTCCAATACCCCTGCCACAGCAGGATCCCCTAGATCCAGTCTCACAGGAATATGGCTAGGCGGGTTTTAAACTCCTCCAGATAAGGAGACTCCACAACCCCTCTGGGCAGCCCCTTCCATGGCTCCTCCTGATACCCGCCCTTCCATATTTATCAACACTCATGGGGTCATCCCTCAGTCTTTTTTTTTCCAAGCTGAAGAGACCCAGCTCCCTCAGCCTTTCCTCATCAGGGAGATGCTCCACTCCCTTCAGCATCTTTGTGGCTGTGAGCTGGACTCTCTCAAGAGTTTCTGTGTCCTGGAACTGAGGGGCCCAGAACTGGACACAAGATTCCACTTCTTGGGAACATGTGGTCTCACTATGGCAGAGTAGAGGAGGTAGAGTACTATACCAGTATAAACCAGTGAAACATCACAGAAAGGTTTGTAATAGTTGCCCTACTCATACCCTCATTTTCAGGTCATGCTTCTATCTCAGCTCATCTCGTCAGTGAAAGGATCGTTCTAAACCTGACTGGGGGATTTTATTCTGGAACAAACATGAGAGGTTTTGTTTTATATTGGTTGTTTCATTTCCTGAAAGCATCATTACAGCTATTGTTATTGTTAATAATTGCTTTTTGAACAGCTACATAAAACTCAAAGCTTTCCATTTTTAGCCTAAAAGTTTAAGAAAACTAAATTTATACTTAAAAATTTCAAAAAACAGAAAAATGTGGCATTTATTTTGTTTTAGAAAAAGCAAGATACTGTTCATGGTCTTGATGCAAACCCTCTGTTTGTTATAGATCAGCTGTATATGCACCAAGTCTTCATTTATAATTGCAACCTGCAATAAAATACTCATACAACACATCTACCTTCATCCAAATAAGTGGTTAAACACTATAAGATCTAAACAGAAATATTAAATAGGTCAATATTTGGTATCAGAATATTGCAGTCTGTAACTCTGAGTGCATTTCAATGCACATTTTTCACCCTGGTTTATCTTTTTTCCAAGGCTTTTGGTGTGTGTGATGTTGAACATGTGTCATGAATCAATGACCACAAAGAAGTTTTTATACCATCTACTCTGTTTTTGTCAGAAATAGTTTACCTGCAGCAGCTGAGCAAGCTGAAAGTCTGAATATCCCGTAGCGTGGTTCTGCTTGGGGAAATCACAGAATGACTGAGGCTGGAAAAGCCCTCTGAGCTCATCCAGACCAGACCAGGACCTAACATCAGCACAGAGGACAGACCAGGGCACTAAAGGCCACAGCCACTCTGTCC
Organism: Rhinopomastus cyanomelas; assembly: GCA_013400115.1. NCBI lineage: Eukaryota > Metazoa > Chordata > Aves > Bucerotiformes > Rhinopomastidae > Rhinopomastus > Rhinopomastus cyanomelas. The sequence continues at coordinate 195,071 of VXBP01007149.1, read as the reverse complement.
TTCAGCACCTCCAGAGATGGGGACTCCACCACTGCCCTTGGGCAGTCCATTCCAAGGTCTGATCACCCTTTCCAGGAGGAAGGACTTCCTAACATCCAGCCTAACCCTCAGCTGGCAGCTTCAGGCCCTGCCCTCTCGCCCTGGTGCTGGTTGCCTGGGAGAAAGGCCTGACCACCACCTCACTACTACCTCTCTTCAGAGAGTGGGAGAGAGGTCCCCCCTGAGTCTCCTCTTCTCCATGCTAAATACCCCCACTCCCTCAGCCTCTCCCCATTATCCTTTCCCTCCAACCCCTTCCCCAGCCTTGTTGCTCCTCTGTACCTGCTTCAGACCCTCAATCACTTTCTTGAAGTGGGGGGCCCAGCACTGCCCCCAGTACTCAAGGGGAGGCTCCCCTAGTGCCCAGTACAGGGGGAGAAAGACGTCCCTAGTCCTGCCCACACTATTACTGATCCAAGCCAGGATACCATTTGCCTTCTGGGCCACATGGGCACTCTGCTGGCTCCTGTCCAGCTGGTTTTAACCCAGTACTGCCAGGTCCCTCTCTGCCCAGTTGCTCTCCAGACACCCACCCCCTATCTGTAGTGCTGCATCCCCAGATGCTGAGATCTATACTTTCTTTTGTCAGGTATAAGGATAAGCAGAAGAATCTGTTAATTATATCATTGTGTGAGATTTGTACTGCTTGTAGAAAAGAGCAGACATGATTATTTTCAGTCACGATTATCTATGTGGCAGGGACAAAGCCAAATTACACCTAGAGAATCCCTGAGCAGTGCCCAAGCTTTAGTAGAACGACACGGTTTTCTTTTTGTTTGCTAACAAATAGCCAGCAGCAGGTCTGATTGGAGAAGTGTGGCCAGCAGGNGGTGAGCCTGCTGTGTCAGGGGGATTGGACTAGATGATCTTTCGAGGTCCCTTCCAATCCCTTATGATTCTATGATTCTATGAATGTTGATCAATATGGAAAGGATGGGTGTCAGGAGAATGGACCCAGGCTCTGCTCAGGGGCATCCAATGATAGGACAAGGGGCAATGGGTGTGACCTGGAACAGAGGACAGTCCACATCAAAATGAGAAGAAAATTCTTCATGGTGAGGGCAACAGAGCCCTGCAAGGGTGGGCTGTGAAGTCTCCTTCTCTGAAGACATTTAAACCCACCTGTGTGACTGGGTCTAGGTGATCCTGCTGTGGCAGGAGATTGGACTGGATGATCTTTCGAGGTCCCTTCTCTTCCTAATCACTGTGATTCTGTGATTTTAAGCTTTCCCAGCTACCTTTTCCATCCGCACTTTCTAAAGAGTTACCCTATGGTAAATTCATAGTGCACTTGAATAGTGAAGATTTAATAAGCTTTGCAAAGTAAATAAGTTGAAAATGTGCCTAAATCTCCGATACCAGTTAGAAAACTAAACTATTCTCTCAGATGTCTGGAAAAGGTATGAATGTTCACTCCTTACTTTGCATTATTAGTACGATAACAAGATTGGCATTTCCATGTGAGTCGTTTAATGACTTCCTAATGGGGGAAAAAAATCCCCACATCCTCTGCAGACTAACACCGACTATTTCAGAATAGGATGGTGCAGTGAGGATTTTGTTGTGTGACAACAAGGCTGCTTTGTTGGCATCACCTTGTTCCTCTTGTAATATGTTCTTTTAGATTTAGGAGAGTAAGTCAGTCCTTTCACCAATGGATTTAAACAGAATGAAAGCCTGTGATAAAAAGCAGTGTGCTAGGCACTCCCAGAAATGTTATAGATTTCCTTTTTCTCTGATAACCCAAAGCCAGGATTCGCACTATGGATGCTGCTGGGAACCAGAAAAGAAAAAAATCCAGTGAAATGCTTTATGAAGGGTCAAAGAAAAGTGTCTGAAAGAAAAGCAACCAGCAAAGAGGGCTTTAAGATCTTCTGAAGGGTAATAAATGTTTGATAAACCATGGTTTGTAAACCAGATACCATTTTGCACTCTAAGTGTGGAAAAATTATTTGGGAGGCTGCCCAGAAGGGTCACAGGGAGCATTAACATCATAAATTCCAGTCCTATGGGAGCTGGCCAAGAGAGTGAAGGAAGAACATATTTCCACCAGATGAAGGCAAACGTATAAGCAGGGAATGCATTAAGTAGCACCTTTGGAAAACATTGACGAGACAAATTCAAACTAAGGTAAGGACTAAAAATAGCCCATCGCCATAACCCATTGCCAAAACTTTCGAGAGAAGGCTTCTCCAAGTGAGTAGCTCAATGGCTGCCAGAGCTCCTATCTGGTTTGCGGTTCCTGCTCCTGTTCTGGCCAATTGCAGCTCATAAAAGGGGAAGAAATTAAAATAATACCTGACATTATCAGCAGATATTGTGCTGACAGTAGTTTCTTTTTGTTTTTAGCCCACCTTGGCCAATATTTTTGTGTTTCTCCCAATGGGTAGCAGTGTCTCTCCTTATGGGTAGCAATACACGATGGAGATTTGTCCAAGCTGGAGCTGAAGACTCTTCAAGTACATCATCTGACCTTGCTACAGCACAAACTAGCAGAAAGTTTGTGGAGCCATTGCCCCTAAAATATCTTCTGCTAATAGTCACAGAAGACCCATGGAGCGTTTTTTCTATTCTGCAGAACACTACCAGAATGAAGAGCTTTTTGCTTTGGCACAGGGCGCTGTTACAGCCTGATGCTGAGCTATGTGCAGAGTGTTTCTCACCTCTCTGATAGAAGATTTTCAATGTATTGAGTGCATTTAGCGAGTCATGGCTGGAATCAAAAGCATTTTTGCAAGGAACATTCAGAGGGATATTCAATATTTAAAAGTGAAGTTAAAGTTAGCTGCTGATTTTAAGGTGCCTTGATGTTTTGGGTACTTAACCTCTACATTTTTATTCTGAAATGGTGTGCAGGAAGGGTTGAGGCAAAGCTTCATTTCCCTGCCTCACTGTTTTGATATTCCATTTCCATTCTCACCGTGGTTACCATGCAGGCAAACCTCTGCAAATCCTCAGGCAAGACATCATGAATGGTGATTTCTTTCCCCTTTACAAGCTGTTTACTGAATTCACATTAGCAGATGTCCACTCAACTCTGCTTGGCTGACATTACCAATAGAAGTGCAGAAGTGTAGAAGTTTATTACAAAAAACTCATCCTGGGAGTGTTGCAGCCTCCGAAAAAAAACCCCAACATTTCTAGAGCTGCGTGGGAACAACAAGGAAAAAAGGTGTTTTCTCTGTTACCCTCAACTTGTGCCTACCAGCCTTTCAGACCACCTCGTGCAATCGTTTTCTTCTCCACCTCCACAGCCCCTTTGCCTCTCTTCAACTCCCTGCCTGCTTTTAGCTTGGCCGTCCCACCACCCACCCACCTCCCTCGCTGAAAGGGGAACTTCCCTACCGTGTCAGCTCTTCCCCTGTCTTCCTTTAGAAGGAGTAGAGCAATACCAACTAGTCCCACAGATTCTTGCAGGAGGATCATTTTGCATGGAAAGAAGCATCTAATTTGACATTTGTATATCATTTCCCTCCTTTTGTACCACTGCATCAGAACTTTCCCATCTTAAAATAAACTAACTGGTGACTAATGGTGAGATACTTCAGCTGAGATTTGCCTTGTTTTGTTTTCAGGGTTAAACTACAGAGAACGCTAAAACGGGAACATAAGTCCTAAAATCTCCTTGAATTTTAACACAGAACTTTTTGCAAGTAGGGTCTCTTCTTGTGCTTAAAGAAATGGGTCCCTTAAATATCATAAATATCATAGAATATAGAATCATAGAATGAAAGGGTTGGACGAGATCTCCAAATATCCAGTCCAACCAATCTGCAGTGAGCAGGGACAGCCCCAACAATATCAGGTTGCCATCTGGCCTCCCCTTGAATATTTCCAGGGATGAGGCCTCATCTCTAGGAACAAGGATGTGCAATCTAATGTTGTGGTATATTTTTTAGTATAAATGTATAGTTATATAATAGAAAACTGAGCAAAGAAACAGCCCAGATATTAGGATTTTATAAAAAGCTACCGTGATTAGTTTTATCAGTACAAATCACAGAATCACAGAACATTAGGGATTGGAAGGAACCTCGAAAGATCACCCAGTCCAACCCCTCTGCCACAGCAGCATCCCCTAGATCCAGTCACACAGGAACATATCCAGAAGAGTTTTAAATGTCTGCAGAGAAGGAGATTCCACAGTCCCTCAGCCAGCCCCTTCCAGTGCTCTGTCACTCTCACCATGAAGAAGTTCCTTCTCACATTGATGTGGAACCTCCTCTGTTCCTCCTCATACCCGTTGCCCCTTGTCCTATCATTGGATGCCATGAGCACAGGCTGGCTCCATCCTCCTGACACCCACCCTTTCCATATTGATCAACATTCATGGGGTCACCTCTCAGTCTCTTTTTTCCAAGGTAGTCTGTAGATGGCCACTGCTAACATACAGAAGGCCTGGGCTCCTCAGTTCCAGAAGAAAATAGAGGAAGGATCCTGCTGTGGCAGGGGGACTGGACTGGATGATCTTTCAAGGTCCCTTCCAATTCCTAATATCCTGTGACTCTGTGAAGCAGGCAAAAGCAATTTAAATAATGCCTGTAGGTGGTAGATAGCTGTTCTGCTTTATTTCTGTGAAATTATTTAACAAATGGTATCTGATATAAAAGATACATTAGCTGTTTCTTTCTATGTGACCTGCATCCAGTACCATAAAAAGAAGGCAACAAAAAAAAGGTAAGGGGGGAAAAGTAAAAACAACAAAGAAATAAAAACCAGGAAGTTTATTAAACATCTTGGATTTATGGGGAGCAAATTAGACAACTTAACATCCAAGATCACATACTAAGCCATGTTTGATTTGAAACACATAGAGCAACACTATTTTTATGCCTGGCTCTTGGTCTGTAGCTGGTGATGTGCAATAGTCCACATCAGTATGCCACAGTCAGATGATTTACGAATGAAAGTGGAATTTCTTTTAGACAATCTTATCCTATTTTGCATGTCTATTATAGTCTGGGAGAACTACAAAGACACATCTGCTGACAAATGTAGATGATTTTTAATCCTGAAAGCATTTGTGATCTTTAGAGTATTCACTGAATCAATCATTTTAATGATTTGGAGAAGACATGGTATTAATTCTGAAAGCTTGTATTCTGAATTAGAAAAAGAGCTCAGTTTTACGTCTGCTGTTGCTGTTACTGGGAGAGTGACGTGTTCCAGTTGTGCCTGGGAGTTGCTCCTACTGGGAATTCAGCACTTGGGTGATGATAACTGATTTACACCTCTGCATAGGTTCAAGTGATGATCCCCAAGCCTTGAGGCCACCAAGATAAACAGTGCAGGCTGTCTACCCTTCCTTCTCCAGGATTAGACCCACCAATGTGAGCTCAGGCAGGTCCATGCTACCTGGTGCTTCATTAGCTGCTTTGCCTGGAGGTGGGATCTGGAGACCCTAAGTTCTCCTGTATTCAGTGGTCTGGGGTGTAACACATCCATGATGCAAGGACAGACTCTCAGTTTCTATTTATATTCTTCATCAAAATTCATGCATCTTAATCCCTCTTTATTCCACAATGGAAAAAGAAACCCTAAAAACTTTAAAAACATTTGTCCAGCGTCACTCTTTTCGATAGACTGTAAAACAGAGACTGTAATTCACTTCCCTCCAAGCTTTAAAAATAAGGCAACGAGGGATAATTCACATCTATAATCTTTACACACGGCCATGAAACCCAATTTCATCTCAAATTCAAAAATGTGCTGCGCGATTCATTTTCCCAGGTACCACTAGAAGTGATGCTTTCAGAAATCTTCTGAAAACAATTTCTCCTGTAAAACAAACCAAAAAAAAAAAAATCCCAAAGGGGAAGGAGAGGCCAATATTTCTATTTTCCTTGGCAGCAGAAGTGATAGCAAATTGCTGAGTGCTCTACTTGAGCTCGCTTTCCCCACGCTATTGTGAACCACCGGTCGCTGGTGTAATTTCTGAGCCGTGGACGCTCCAGCTGCTACCGAGATTCAAGGACCAGCTGCTTTGCAAATTATTCATCTCTTTTCCCCTCTGATTGTTACCCCGTACTGTGCCTTCACCATTGTCGAGCCGTAAGTCCAGTGTAAGTGTCTATTTCTCTGTGAAGAGCTATTCTTTAGGGGTTTTTTTAGCCCTAGAGGTTGCCTTGAACTGCTTGTCCCTCTTTTGTCTGTTTGCTTTCAGTTCTCGACCAAACAAACACATTTACAGGCAAAGATGTCTCTTCTCACAATGAGCATCAAGTGAATATCGGTTCAAATTGCTTCAGCAATCAGTTGGCATTTCCAGGGGAAACATCAGCCTTCGACTTGTTCGGTCAGTGGACAAGAATAATATGATGGGACAGAAGAGCCCTGTGAACCACCTCGTGTTCCAGAAGGCAAATATTGAATTCCCAGCTCCGTATTTGCAGTAAATGGTGTGTGAGTTGAAAAATGTTTGATTTATACTTTGAAGCTCTGAGCTACTGCTGCCTAAGAGCTTCCCCGCACTCTTCAACAAACACAGACATCTCTCTCTTCCTCTCTTTTTCTGGCTAAAGAGACAATGAGCCAAAGGTCATCCCCAGCAGGAGGAACCTTGGTTCCTGCATCCCTTGGCAGAAGGTCTTGTAGTGGCCCTTGTCCATCTCCCACTACTAGGGATGGCTGGTGAGCTTCTGTCGCAGTAGCTGCAGCTGGCATGTGGGAAAAGGTCTGGGGAGGAGAGGCTGAGGGAGCTGGAGCTGTTCAGCCTGGAGAAGAGGAGGCTGAGAGGGGATCTCACTGGTCTCTACAACTACCTGAAGGGAGGTTGCAGTGAGGCAGGGGTTGGCCTCTTCTTCCTAGGGACCTGCCACAGGATCAGAGGAAATGTGATCAGGTTGTGCCAGGGGAGGGTCAGATTGAATCTTAGGAAAAACCTCTTCCCAGAAAGAGTGGAAAGGCCTTGGACCTGCAAGTGCTAAGGGAGATGGCAGAAGTCATTGCTAGGCCACTCTCCATCCTCTTTGCTAAGTCATGGGAATCAGGAGAGGTCCCTAGGGACTGGAGGATAGCAAATCTTCAAGAATGGTAAGGAAGACCCAAGTAACTATAGACCGGTCAGCCTTACCTCCATCCCAGGAAAGGTGATGGAACAATTTATCCTAGACGCTCTCTCCAGGCACATCAAGGACAAGAGAGTTGTTATGGACAGTCAGCATGGCTTTACCAAAGGGAAAGTCATGCTTGACCAATCTGATAGCCTTTTATGAGGGCATAACTAGGTGGATAGATGATGGCAAAGCAGTGGATGTGATCTGTCTTGACTTCAGTAAGGCATTTGACACAGTCTCCCACAGCACCTTCACAGCCAAACTGAGGCAAGAGTGGTCTAGATGATCAGGTAGTGAGGTAGATCGTGAACTGGATGTAGGATAGAAGCCAGAGAATAGTGGTGGTCAATGGGACAGAGTGTAGTTGGAGGCCAGTATCTAGTGGAGTCCCCCCGGGATCAGTGCTGGGACCAGTCCTGTTCAATCTATTCATGAATTACTTGAATGAGGGATTAGGGTGTCAGCAAGTTTGCTGATGACAAAAAGCTGGGAGGTGTAGCCGACACCCCAGCAGACTGTGTTGCCATTCAGCAAGACCTGGACAGGCTGGAGAGCTGGGCAGGGAGAAATGTAATGAAATATAACAAGGGTAAGTGTAGAGTCTTGCATCTGGGCAATAACAACCCCAGGTAGTAGTATAGTCTGGGGACTCACCTGTTGGAGAGTAGTTTAGGAGAGAGTGACCTGGTGGTCCTGGTGGCCAGCAGGATGGCCAGGAGCCAGCAATGTGCCCCTGTGGCTAAGAGGGCCAACAGTATCCTGGGGTGGATCAGAAGGAGGATGGTGATTTCCAGACCCTAACTTTCAGTGATTCTGTGATCTCCACATCACCCCACACTATCAACCTTATCACAGGGGCTGAATGGGCTGAAGAAGAGGACTTTTGCCAGGAGTCACAATGTCACCAAGAGCACTCCAATCCACTCTTTTTGGACAAAACTATTTTAATCCTTCCTGCGCTTTGATGCCAGAAAATTTTACCTGGTTGACAGTATTTGTTCTGCTGGACAGGATTCAGCAAAATCCCGCCTTGTCCCCTGGAGCACTTAGCAGTTGCCCAATCTCTTTTCTTAGGAATGACCAGAGATATCTATATCTGCAGTAATCACTTCTTGGCAACCAGAAATGCACTGAGGAACCATTTTTCTTGGTTATGGTCTAGCTTTTTTATTAAGCAGTATAGAGCCAGTGAAAGGTGATCCCCAATATTTTGGAGGCTTCTTGGATTTGTTTTGACTTTCTCTAGAACATCTTCTCTGAAAGTCACAGCATGTTTACATTGAGAAATTGTGTTTATAAGGCTTTTAGGTTGTTCACGTAGCCCAGGTACCCAGTTCTGCTTGATAAGGGACTGGTGCCCAACACATCATAGAATCATAGAATCATAGAATCGTAGAATGTTCTAGGCTGGAAAGGACCTTTAGAGGTCATCTAGTCCCTACACAGGGAACACTCTACCTACGTCAGGTTGCTCAGAGTCCTGTCAAGCACGACCTTAAATTACTCAAGGGATGGGGCTCCCACCACCTCCCTGGGCAGTCCATTCCAGTGATCAACCACCCTCATATTGAAAACTTTTTTTCTAATACCCACCCTAAATGTATCCTTTCTCAGCTTGTACCCTGTCTGTTCCAACCCCCCCTGTCCTGTCTGTACAAACCCTCTTGAAAAGACCTTCCCCTGCCTTCATGAAGGTGCCGCTCAGGTACTGGAAGGTCAAAAGAAGGTCCCTCTGGAGCCTTCTTTTCTCCAGGATGAACAGCCCCAACTCTCTCAGCCTGTCCTCATATGAGAAATGCTCCATTCACCTGATCACATTAGAGGCCCTTCTCTGGATGTGTTCCAGTCTGTCTGCATCCTTCTAGTGCTGGGGGCTCCAGAACTGCACACAATACTCCAGGTGGGGTCTCACCAGGGCAAAGTATAGAGACAGAAATGATCTGCTGGCCACAGTTGTTTTGAAGCAGCCCAGAATGGGATTGGCCTTCTGGGCTGTGATTGCACACTGGTGGCTCATGCCTAATTTTTCATCCACCAGCACCCCCAAGTCCTTCCCACAGGACTGCTCTCCAGTAGATCCCCTCCCAGTCAGTAATGACTATGCCGGTTACCCCATCCCAGGTGCAGGACTCTGCACTTGGCCTTTTTGAACCCCGTAAGGTTCATATGGGCCCACCTCTCCAGTCTATCCAGGTCTCCCTGGATGGCATGCCATCACTTAGGCATATCAGCTGCACCCCCAGTGTGGTACCATCTGCAAACTTGCTGAGGGTGTACTCAGTGCCTCTGTCAATGTAATTTATGAGTATATTGAACAACACTGGTCCCAGTACAGACCTCTGTGGACACCACTTCCTCCAGCTGGAATCACACCACTGATCATCTCTCCCCTTTTCCTGGACACGTTTCTGTCAACAGCTCCAAAAGGTACACAAAAAGCTACACAAACATGCACCAAATAAAGTGTGCAAAGCCAACTCTGCGTAGAGCAGGATTACCAGCCCAGAGTGCATCCACACAAAACCCCGCTCTAGCACAAGGCTGTAAGTCATTGTGTGACAGTGTTGACAGATAGGTTCGACCCCCCATGACCTCCTCGGGTCTGGAAGCAGTCTACTTATCTTTGCACAACATAGCTAATAAGCTCTGCTTCTCGATCTGAGCTGTAGATTTACTAGTCATCTGACCAGTAAATCTGGTTTGCTTAAATTTAATCCTGGCTCAGCCTCATGAAGGCTTTGGATTATCAGATCCATACTCCATTGAACAGTGCTGTCATCTCCCATAGCTGTGAAGTGCTGATGGTGGGGTTTTGCCTTTATAATGACAACTAAGAAAATGAGCCAGAAAAAAATATTTCCTTTACCTTATCTCTTGTAAGGAAAAATGGGGCTGAAAATACTCAGTCTGCATCTTCTTAGGAAGTCATACTTATCAACAGGAATGCTGCTACTCATCAACTAGGCCTGTCCACCGCTTTGAAATGCAGCTGCTCTTAAATAAACAAGTTCCTGAAGTTCATGGATTCTACTACTACTACACAGAGTTTGTGGCTCTTCCACCACTGATGTTAGAGTAAGGCAAAGCCATGCCTGAGAAACACAGTTTCTACATTTTAGCTGTACGTTATATGTGAGAATCATAGGGTGGCCTGGGTTGGAAGTGACCTCCAAATTTCATCTAGTACAACCCTCCCGCAGTGAGCAGGGACACTCTCAACTACATCAGGGTGCCCAGAGCCTTGTCCAGCCTCCCCTTGAATATCTTCAGGGATGGAGATTTAACCACCTCCCTGGGCAACACGTTCCAGAGTTCAACACCCCTCCTTTTAAGCAAGGTGTCTGTGGTCACAGAATCACAGAACATTAGGGATTGGAAACGACCACAAAAGATCATTGAGTCCAGTCCCCCTACCACAGCAGGATCATCTAGATCAAGTCACACAGGAACATGGCCAGGCAAATTTTAAACATCCCCAGAAAAGGTCCCTGGGCAGCCCCTTCCAGTGCTCTGTCACCCTCACCAGGAAGAAGTTCCTTCTCAGCTTGATGTGGATCTTCCTCTTTATCCAGCTGACACCCACTGTCCTGTGTCTTATCACTGAGTGACACTGAGCAGAGGCTGGCCCCATCCTCCTGACACCCGCCCTTTCCATATTTATCAACATTAATGGGCTCATCTCTCAGTCTCCTTTTTTCCCTTTAAAAAAGTAATGAAAACTTAAGGAGACAACTGTGGCACTGAAGATTCTGATGAGCAGACAACAAATGCTGAAATCTGTTGTGAAATATTGGAACAGGCTGTCCAGGGAGGTGGTGGAGTCATCATCCCTAGAGGGGTTCAAAAACCAAGTAGATGTGTGACAGGGTTTAGTGGCCATGGCAGGGTCAGGTTGACAGTTGGACTGGATGATCTCAGAGGTCCCTTCCAACCTTAATGATTCCATGATTCTATGAAATTAGCTTTCACATTTTTGTGATGTCTAAGGGTTGAATTATGTCTATTTAAAGGGAGCACTGAATTAGTTTGGTACTTTGGATTCGAGCCATGGCGCTTGATCACAAGTACAGAGTAACCTCTTGCTACCTGTGCTGCTCTCTGAATAAAGGAACGTGGATGATTAATGTGTTTTGAATCTATTCTGTTGTTAGAGGAAAGTGAGTAGGTCAGAAGCTTGGGTTTATTGGCCAGACTCTCTCCGGAGCATTTGGTATTAGCAGTCCCCAGTCGAGTACCCAAGAGCTCATCAGGATGAACAGAAATAACAATCAGTGGGAAAACGAGACCTGGGAAGAAGAAAGCAGTAGAGATATTTTTAAAAGCCAGTGGAAATAGGAATCATTTCCCTGTTCTCAGCTGGTTTGCATTCACTGGTGCTCCCTGGCAGGGTGCAGCGATGCAGGTAACCATGGTAATTAGGGCTAGCTGCGGTTTCCAGAACGAGACCAATTTGGCTAGAAATGGCTTCCCTTCACAACCCATATGGAAAAGATGATTCATCCAGGAGATAAAAAAGAAGTAGCCTGGGAAAAAAACAACAACTGACAAAGCAGAGCTGTGCAGGAAGAAACATCAGCCCTTCATCCAAGAGAGCTCTAACTGCTGCTCTCAACCCAAATCTCTGACTCTGGAGGGCAACCACAGCTGAGCCAAAAGCCAAGAAGACCACAGCAGGTTAGAGCTCACAGCTTCTTTCCTGATGTGCTGTCAAGGAGCAGCTGATTAGAGCACGTCCAGTTTTCAATGGAACGGCTAAGGGAAATTTTCCCAATTAGCTCGTTAGTACAAATCCCATCGATCTACCACTCTTGGCACAATAAGCAGAGGCACAAAGTCTGGGATTCTGCTTGATTATTTGAGGTCACACTTCCTGGCTTCTGCACACAGAACCAGTGGTCTAAAGAGCCAAAGGATGGGGAAAAAGCCTGGAGTAGTGTGAATGCAGAGCAACCTGGTGTGCTGGGCTAAGCTGTAGAAGAAGAAGAGGAAAAAAATTTAATTAGAAAAAAATATTTAACACCTGGGCAACACTGCAGCCATCACTTTATCCTGGACTCTGTGGCTCACCATGGGTCTGTCACATTTTCCTCTCAAATTAGGGAACCTGTTGGGTTTGAGCAGCCCACAAACTCTGTGGACAGCCCAGTGGTCTAGTTCAGAAATTCAGCCATCCTGCCAGCTTGGTGGCCTGAAACTTAGCACCACTTTTGTCCTTTGTGCCTCTTGATGGATATGATTAGAACAGACCCTTCTGGTGGAATCATTCACCAAAACCCCCTTCCTCATGCTTGCAGCTCAGCCTTTGGCTGTTATGGGATCTTTTTTGAGCTGTGAATGTTCCAGGGGGATTTATTGGGAGCTGTAGCACTCCCCTTACATCTTCATTAATATCACAGGTTGCCAGATCATCTGATGGGAAAAGATTAAGCAATTGTGTCATCCCTTCTCATTTTCCAGCATGCCTGCACATGAGGCTGAACCCTTCCCATCACATATGTTGGTGTTAGCAGTCTAAGCAATTAAAAGTCAACCTGGATTCCCTGCATGCATTATACATTGCCCTTCAGCAAAGAGAAGCTTGTTGCATTTCATCAAAGTAGTCAGGAACTGGTCTCCCATCATGCCCCTTTCCACACTAGAGCAACCACTCCTCTTCTCCACACTTGTGATCTGATGTAATTGGCATTAACAGAGCATTAACAAATCGCCAAGGGCCATCCAAACACTCTCCGTTAACCAGCATGAGGACTTCAGGGTGCATGTACAAAACGGAATTAAAAGGATTTCAAATAAAATTGGTTCCTAGCATGGCAGCCTGATTAAGCAAACGGTTGTGTCAGAAGCCGCTTTGCCTTGGGGAAAAAGTCGATGCACTCTCCTGGAAACGTCACAAGAATAGAGATGAGCAGCACCTTGTTTCAGACTCTCTGCACTGGCTGCAGCTTCTGCTCCAGGAGACCATCTATCCCCTGGGAAAGGACCCACTTGCTGGTCCCCAGAGCATTTTCTTCAGCAGAAAACTGTCCAGAGGAAACCACATGGGAGTAGTTTCTCTTATTCATGGACATGCACAGCCTGGCAAGGATGTCTTCAATTTAACAATCAAATCAAAAGGTTCTCTGTTGAAGAAGTCAGAAGCAACAAATTTAGTGGCCAAAAATGTCTTCAATGCAGAAGCAAGAAGACGCTCAAAGTGCCCCCTATACTTTCACCTCATACCAGGACCTTTTATTACCGTGCTTCTCTAACAAGGGTGTCATTTAAATTCATTCCTCCGCAATGATTTTTTCTAATTGCTGTCTTTGTCACAGAGGTCATGTGTAACCCCACAAGTGGTCTCTTTATCCACCTGCACCAGTTCTGTCCAGTAAGGATACTCAGGTGTGATTTGCTCGGTCTGCAATGCCCCGACTGACACCTGTAAACACCAACTAGTAGAACTCTTTGCTGGGGACTCTGGAGGTGTTACAACAGTTGTATTGTAAATGATACTGATGATCCTGCAGCTGCCACAGCATCGTTGCTGGACCATCAAGCTTTTAAGACCTGCTACTGGGAATAACCTCTAGCCGATTGTATGGATGCTGCACTCCCATGGCAGGCAGAGCAGGTATTTTTGGAGCATGAGATCTTTACCTACGTGACATGTGTGCAGCCTAGCTCAGTCGTTATTAAACTGCTCTCCCTCCCCACAAGAAAGAAAACACGAGTCTCCTCCTTGCAGAAGCAAGCGACGTTCAGGGAATCGGGCACCATAAACAAGTCATTGCAAAAAATCCCCAGAGTGCATGAACTATTTGCAAAGCTCTTACACAGTTACAGATGCCTTGCTTGATATTCCTGCGGACACAGCCCAGCTGCTGCAGGCGCTGAGCTCTGGGTGTGCACAGCTGTGCTGCTTTGGGCAGCCTCCAGAAGGTCTGCTGGGTGCTGCTCTTGGAACACATCGAGTCCTTCTGAACTGGACCTGGCATCCGTTCATAAAATGCCTGACTTTGTCCCCTTGAGATGCTAACCAGGCTTTCAGGTTCCCTGTTTAATCTGGAATTAGTCTCTGTAGGTCTGTGAACAGAAGGCAAGAGTGCAGGGATGGCCATCTGTCACACTACAGCCAGTCCCCAGATACCTCCCTTTCCAGCAGAGCATTAGCCAGCACATTCCCCAAACTGGCAGACCTTTGGCAACCCTGAAAAACTCCTCACTAAATTGTTCTCATGGATTCCTGTGCATTCACATCACTTGATCTGGTAAAGAGGAGACTTCCAAGTACAAAAATGCAACGAACGGATTTTCTCTAGACAACTCAGACATTTGGGTGTTTGTTTCTTTAAATTTTAACATGGTGTCATGATGCATCATAAGTCCCAGGAAATGTTTGGACTGAGCTGAAAATGCAGAGGCACCAGAAGATGGAGTTTGCATGAGGTTAGTGGAGACAAACTTGAACCTTTCAAGAGATTAAAGGGTGTGCAGGAAAGATGAATCTCTGTGAGCCTGTAACAGGTAAAAAATTGGGTAAAATAAGTTTTTAAAGGCAATGAATTGCAAATCTTGATTCTTGGTAGGATCACATAAGTAGTGGCCATGCAACAAAGTTTTCACCTGATGAAAAACTACATGTGGAACAGGACTGACTTTGTCCAGAGGAGTGGGTGAAGAGATACAGTAGATGGAATCACAATTGGTCCTGGTTTGTACTTGGATGGGAGATGGTCTGGGTACACCAGGTGCTGTAAAGTTACCCTGCTCTAGCAGGGGGGATTAGATTTAGATGATCTTTCAAGGTCCCTTCCAACCTGTAACATTCTGTGATTCTGTGATCCAGCTTAAGATATTTGGATCCTGGCATCTGATTTGAGCTGGTGATCTGGGCAGGCAATGGTGCTTCCAGAAGGTGACTCCAACACTCAAGAATTGAGTGTAGGATTTTCCATTTCTTGGAGCTGTTCAAACTTTTACTGACCTGAACTCCTCTGGGGTGGATCAGAAGGGGTGAGGTTAGTATATGGAGAGGGGTTCTCATCCCCCTCTACTCTGCCCTGGTGAGACCACATCTGGAATCTTGTGTCCAGTTCTGGGCTCCTCAGTTCAAGAGGAATGTGGAGTTCCAGAAGGACACAGAGCTGCATGAGAGAGTCTGGTGCAGAGCCATAAAGATGATGGAGGGAGTGGAGCATCTAGGGAACTGAGTCTCTTGAGCTTGGAAAAAAGGAGACTGAGGGGATGGTCTCATTAACATTGTTAAACATGGAAAGGGTGAGTGTCAGGAGGATGGAACTAGGCTCTGCTCAGGGGCATCTAATGATAGGATAAGGTGCAACGGGTGTGAGCTGCAACAGAGGAAGTTCCACATCAATGTGAGAAGGACACACATCAGTTTAGGAAGGACATTGAGGTGCTTGAACATGTCCAGAGAAGGGCAACGAGGCTGGTGAGGGGCCTTGAGCACAAGCCCTATGGGGAGAGGCTGAGGGAGCTGGGAGTGTTTAGCCTTGAGAAGAGGAGGCTCAGGGGAGACCTTATTGCTGTCTACAACTACCTGAGGGGTGGTTGTGGCCAGAAGGAGGTTGCTCTCTTCTCTCAGGCAGCCAGCACCAGAACAAGAGGACACAGCCTCAAGCTGCGCCAGGGGAAATTTAGGCTTGAGGTGAGGAGAAAGTTCTTCACCGAGAGAGTCATTGGCCACTGGAATGGCCTGCCCGGGGAGGTGGTGGAGACGCCAGCTCTGGAGCTGTTCAAGGCAGGATTGGACGTGGCACTTGGTGCCATGGTCTAGCCTTGAGCTCTGTGGTAACAGGTTGGACTTGATGATCTATGAGGTCTCTTCCGACCTTGGTAATACTGTGATACTGTGATACTGTGGTGACAGACCCCTGGCACAAGCTGCCCGGTGGGGTTGTGGAGTCTCCTTCTCTGGAGATGTTTAAAACCTACCTGGCCATGTTCCTGTGCGACTTGATCTAGGTGATCCTGATTGGATTGGATGATCTTTCAAGGTCCCTTCCAATCCCTAATATTCTGTGATTCTGTGATTCTCCTTTGCCACAAGCATGTTTGCTTACAACCATGCCCCCCAAACCTGCATCCTCTTCTGCCTGATGGTCAGAACAAGGCAGACTCTCTGTTTCCACCACTCAGATCACCCTTTACCGATGCTTCTCTGCTTTGATGCTCATAGTTGCTGATGTTAAAATTTATCTTTTCTTTTAATCTATATTTTCTTGCAACAGCCTAATTGTTTGCTTTCGAAAAACATTATTTCATTAATTTAATCTTGTACAGCAGAAAATTTTATGAGATCTTAAAGCAAGTCCATGCTGTGCATTAATTTCCTTCCACATAATTGTATTTATATTTCAACAAATAAACTTGAAGTACATTATTATTCTAAAATGAGTGCTAATGGGTTTCAGCACTTTCATCCAGCTAATCGTGCATTTATTTCACAGCTTTGATGGCTCACAAAGACTCCCATTTCTTCATTTACATGGAACAACTGTGAAGGATGAATTAAATGGCTGCTTATTTTATCTACAGATTGTTTTTTCCCCCTGAAACTCTACACAAACAGTTCACTGTTCGGGAGCAACAACTAATGCCTTTGAAAGATCAGTCCTCTCTCAGGAAGATGGTTCCATAAATGAAAAACACAAATGGTTCTTCTACCCCCTGAACTTGAAATAAACAAAAAGACTCAAATATTTTCCCTCTTGCCAGCACAGAAAAATTAACATGTTTTTGTGTTACTTCAGTTTATCTTCAAGTCTCTAAGGACTACAGGAGAGAGGAATGCAGATGTTCCAAAGAAGGTTGTATGTTACGCACAATCTAGAGAGATATATTGCTTCAAAATTTGTATTAAACTTGTGCTGCCCTTAGCCCTTATGGCCATAGAACAACTGGTTCCTCATTGACCTGTACTAGGCACCCCGAGCACCGATATCTTACAAAGTCAACTGACAGTAGTGACCTTAAATAAATCATTGCCTGTGAAAGCAAAAAGATATCCTCCACATGTGCAGGTCTTGAGTTCATGGGCTCTTCTGCCAATACAGAGGCAATAGATGCATGAAAGGACAGCCTGAACAACTTCCTGGACTAGAAACCTTAATGGCAGCCTGAGGATGTAACAACTGGGACATAGCAGGAGAAAAAAGGAATAGAAGGAGTTTGAGCTCTCCATTTTCAGCTTGTCCATCTGACTTGTTCATGTTCAGAAACTCCCTGAACATTTTCCCCTTGCTTCCTTGTCTCTTTGTTCTGCCTTTGGTATTCAAGTAATCACAGAGTGACTGAGACTGGAAAAGCCCTCTGAGATCATCCAGCCCGCCCCAGGACCTAACATCATCACAGCAGCCACACCAGGAAACTAAGTGCCACAGCCAGGCTGTCCTTCAACACATCCAGGGATGGCGATTCTACCGCTGCCCTGGGCAGTCCATTCCAGGCTCTCATCACACTTTCCCAGAGGAAGGGCTTCCTAACATCCAACCTAACCCTCCCCTGACAGTTTTACGCTCTGCCCTCTCGTCCTGGTTACTTGGAAGAAGATCCTGATCCCCACCTGACTACAACCTACCTTTGGGGAGTTGTAGACAGGGAGAAGGTTCCCCTTGAGTCTCCTCTTCTGCAGGCTATTACAACAGGAGACATGGATCTTCCTCTGAACTGCTACAACACAGGATGAATGCCTGTGGTACTCTGGAGGGGGAAGGACCTCCCAGCCCACAGGTTGTTTTCTTTGGACCAGATCTCGGGTATTTCTGCAGTTTTCTTAAGCCACTTCCATGGAAGTGATCAAACCTTTAGGCTGGTAACCCAGCGCTACCTGGTCTGAGCCCTCCCTTTCACATCATATTTTCTTTCAAAGAACCGCAATATTTCCTATCAGATAATGATGATGACTTTTTTTTCTTTCCCCTTGAAGAAAAGTGGAGAGAATGAATTAATCCACAACACCGCAGATGAGGGGGAGAAAAGTTAATTGAAAAACATAATGAAAACCCTGAGCTCATTGCAGCCTGGAAACACCGGTTATTGACAAAGAAAAATTCAAATTTGCTACAGAGTTCAAACACTCCGTTAATATATGGGTGGTGATAATGCACAGAATCCTCAGGAAGGAGCCTTCGGGCACAGCTACGCTTATGCAAATGGTATGGAAAACTACTCTATTAAAAATTACACATCCTATTTCCCTTAAAGCAAAGTCATTCTGGTAAACACTTCGGCCCAAGTTCTACTTCAATTTAGGGCTATTTTCATGCTATCAGGAGAAATAAAAGGTGCTGAAATTGGAAGCTTACTGGGGTGAAAGAGATTTTTTTCTGGAGAACAGCTCTCCCCACATGAGGCACTTCCCCATGGCCAACAGAGCTGGGCCCAATGGTTTTTCTCTGTTCACAGAATGAACATGGACCCGTAGGACACTACTCCATAGCTCAGTCCTACAGAGATCTTTGGGCTGCCATAAAACATTCAAGGAACCAGATGGGAATGCGGCAGCTACTCTTCTTCGTCGCTATCCAACCTCTGGAGATTGCTCCTGGCCAGGACCCAAAGGAGTGAAGGACCAGAATTAAAGAATGATGCCAAAACTGGATCCAGAAGCTCTTTACATTTGGTGACCACTGGCTATTGTGTTTAGGCTCCTTGCTGAGAGCCTAAAGCAGGTGATTTATCTGTCTGGCTTTTCCCAGGTCAAGGGAGAGGATCAATAATGGTTAGGGTGACTGTGCCAGAGCACCTCTCCTACGAGGACAGGCTGAGGCAGCTGGGGTTGTTCAGCCTGAAGAAAAGGCTTCACAAAAGCCTTGTTTGGAGGAACAAGACAAACCCCACTTCAGCCAAATGTAAAATGCAGGTGGAAGTGTTGGAGATGCTGTAGCCTGAGCCTTAGGGTGAAACACCCTCTGTTCCCTCAGGGAATGAGACAATACATACACTTTACTCGCTTCATTCTCCCACATGCAAAATCTCTGGTCAGCAAGTATATGCCTGGACCAAACACTCGGGGCTGCGCTGGGATGATAAGTCACATTTTCTACCAAGTGTAGTTTCTCCTTCTTCACCCTAAATTAGCTTTAATTTTCAATATAAGGCATCATCTTCGCCAGCTCTATGGCTGTGACACAGTGAGATAAAAGCAATACGCCCTTCTCCATACACCCTCTCTCATTGACTCCTGTAATGTCTGAGGTGGGTATTTTGTAACTCTGCCCAATTAATTTTGTGCTCCGTGATTTTTGCTGAACACAAAAGTATTAAGAAAACCCACATAGATCTGCTAAGAAATTCATTAACTTTACAATGTGGTTGGACTTGCTCCAGCCAAATTATTACATTTCTACGGCTCTAAAAATAAAGAAGAGCACTGGGTAATTGAAACAACCCCCACACACCACAAGTTTTCTCTTGGAGAACCCAGCTCAGGTTCGTCTGCAGTGTGCAAGGCAGTGCTTCACATGATTAAGATTTAACACGAAATGTTATGTATTTTCAAATAGATTCCCTGCAGGTAATGAATCGTGTGTCACAATCATGTGTTCGACAGTTGACGTCGTTAGACATTTAATGGGTTAATGTAAAAATGACAATTTTAAGCCATTGCATGTTTTGACAACGATCAGGCCAGTGACTTCTCTCCAACTTGTCTGTGCCTTTTTCCAATGAACTATGAGAGGTGTTACCTGCAGATCCTCTATTTACAGTACTGTTGTTGCTTTTGTCAGCTCTGCACAATCTCCCCTCTCCCTCGAACACTCTCTCATGTCATGGTACCACTCTCAATCACACCCTTTGTCCTAGCCCATTTCCCTGCATTGCCCTGCAGAGCTGATTCCTCAAAAGATCACAGAACATTAGGGATTGGAAGGGACCTTGAAAGATCACCCAGTCCAATCCCCTTGACGTAGCAGGATCCCCTAGATCAAGTCGCACAGGAACATGGCCAGATGTGTTTTAAATGTCTCCAGAGAAGGAGACCCCCTGGGCAGCCCCTTCCAGTGCTCTGTCACCCTGACCATGAAGAAGTTCCTTCTCAGACTGATGTGGAACCTCCCATGTTCCAGCTTACACTCATTGCCCCTTGTCCTATCATTAGATGCCCCTGAGCCGAGCCTGGCTCCACCCTCCTGACACCTGCCCTTTCCATATTTATCAACATTAATGAGATCATCCCCTCAGTCTCCTTTTTTTCCAAGCTCAAGAGACCCAGCTCCCTCAGCCTTTCCATGCCTCTAACTGTGCTGCTGCAGCTGGATCAGCACTTAGTTGATCTCTTTTGCTCAGTTAGTCAAACCATCTTCTAAAATCAGATAGCTGAAGGAGTTTAAGGGAGTTACACCCTATTAAAAAGAAATGCTGTATGAAAGCTTTTAATTTTCCTCCCTTTGTGGAAGGGTCCCAGTATACCCATTAGGATGTTCACTCTGCCCCAGGTGTATCAGAGATGCCATTTTGCTTCAGCAGGTAGTTAGTGTAATGGTAGATTCACTCCATCAAAGGGTCTACTTTAAAGAGATATCACATGGATGAAAAAAATCCATTTCTCTGGGGTCTTACTCTTTTTACCAGGTAGGTGAGTGGGAATTGATGAAATCATCCCAAGATGTGGATTAAGTGTTTGGTTTTGAAGCCAAACACCATCCCGTATAAATCAGGACAACCTACTTTGTATTTCTGACATTTCTGCTTCATTGCTTCCAGCTTCAGTAACAGTAAACCCATAACACAAAAGATTTTCTCCTGTTCCTTCTGTATTTTCAAAATATTCTTCTTTCTTTCTGAATACTCTACTGTTACCAGATTAATCATAGAATCACAGAATCATTCAGATTGGAAAACACTCTTGAGATCAAGATGAATCAATAGCTCTGTTCTATCAAGTTCAACTCCTAGACCAGATATTTCAGCACCACATCTAAACTCCCTGCATCTTTCTTTATTAATTACTTCAAAAATATAGTTAAAATCATTTAAAATGCTTTTTCTACTCATTAAGGTCATCTGTTTGAATCGTGCGTGTTCTGTCTTTGTCTTTTCCTAACCATGATGGTGTCTACCTCTGAGATAGTTTGTCCTGACTGTGGAGGATCCAGGAGCTGAATAATTTCCGGGTTTTCTAATGTTTCCCACTTCAGGTCTGTATTCTCAGAGTTTGTCTGGCTGCTGTGATAATCTCCGGGGAAGGAGCTCTCTGACAGCTCTGAGAACACACATTCCTGCTCAGTGCCACATCCTGTTTGCCCAAAGCAAAAGCAGCAAGACCATAGCCACCACTTCCCAAGCGTTCACTCACTTTCAAGTCAGCAATAAATGTACTTCAACTCCACCAGTTCCACCAGATCCCCATCCCAGCTGTACCCAGCCCTGCACAGAACTGTAATTACTCGGAATAATACTCGTTGCCTTCTACATGGAAGGCAGCAAACTGTTCCGTGCCAAATGGGGAATGCTTAGAGGGCTGTCCTTCCTGAGAACAAGCTGAGGATATTTGGGCTGTTCAGCCTGAAGAGAAGGCTCCAGAGACACCTTCTAGCGACATTCCAGCCCCTGAAAGGGGCTGTCATAAGTCTGGGGAAAGCTGTTCCCAAGGGCAGGGAACGATAGGATGAGGATTCACAGTCTGAAGTTGGAAAAAGGCAGATTGAGGCTGGACAGGAGCAAAAAGTTGTTGAAACTGAGGCTAGGGGATACCTGGAATAGGCTTCCCAGAGAAGAGGTGGAGGTCCCGTCTCTGGAGCCATTGAAGGTCAGACTGGATGGGGCTCTGGGCAATGTGGTCTGGCCCTGTTTGTTGGAGCAGGGTTGGACTGGATACCCTTTAGAGGTCCCTTTCAACCCTATGATTCTATAAAACCTTCATATGCTGGCTCTGCTTTTTCTCCAATATGTTGTGAGGAGATGCTTAGGGAGTCACCTTCTGCCAGCATAGTAATTAATGCCTTGCCTGGCATTTTTAGTTAATATCTTTATGGCCTTAGTCAGTACATTTTGAGGTCTTGTGAACATAAATGCAACAAGAAAATGATGGTGCTTCTGGACTTCCAAGCCTTTACTCTTGATACAAGGGAATGTATCTTACTATGAAATCTCTTATTCCAACAGCTGCTTGCCTCCCTGCTTATCTACAAAATTTTTGTCCTCTTGTTAAAGAGTCACCATGGATTTCTAAGGCATTTCTGTAAGTATTTCCCTCTTTCTGCTTTCTTTTCTCTATTTAGCAAACCTTGCAGGTCAGCAGATTTGTGCTGGGTGGTTTAAAGGCAGTCCAGTATATCTTGTCATTAAATGCACTTCTTACGATCAAGGTGTTTCACACATTATCACAGAATCACAGAACATTAGGGATTGCAAGGGATCTTGAATGATCATCCAGTCCAATCCTCCCAACACAGCAAGATCCCCTAGATCAAGTCACACAGGAACATGGCCAGGTGGTTTCTTTCCAGAGAAGGAGACTCCACAACCCCACTGAGCAGCCCTTTCCAGTGCTCTATTACCCTCACTGGGAAGAAGCTCCTTCTCAGATTGATGTGGAACCTCATCTGTTCCAGCTCACACCCGTTGCCTCTTGTCCTATCATTACATGCCACTGAGCAGACCCTGGCTCTATCATCATGACACCCACTATTTCCAAAACTCTTGGGATCACTCCTCAGTCTCCTTTTTTCCAAACTCAAGACACCCAAATCCCTCAGCTTTTCCTCATCAGGCATATGACTTTTCCAGGAATAAGTAGTTTGTCTGTTTGCCTTCAGCCCATTGCTGAGCATCCCACTCCTTTCTCTCAAGAAATCCTCAAGGAGAAGAACGTTCCCATAGGACTTTGGGGTGCTTTTGTCATCTATGTTCAGTTGAGCAACAGCCTTCAGTTGCTGTTTCTGTTCCCTGCAGAACCTTTGTCTAGTTGCTCTCTCATTACGCTACTTTCAGTGATCTAACTCAGCAGACAGCAGCAATTTGGATCATTCACCTTCCAGTTTATCCTTGACGGTTCTGCTGATTCTGGTGGTCTGCATTTTGCTGGCCTGATTTTTCAAAGTCACTGGCCTTTAGTGCTTCCCCTGTGAGAGCAGGAGCTGTAGTAAATGAGCTAGGAATGCTCTGTGACATTTCCCAAGGTGGTCTTTTGTTCCTCAATCTCCAAAGCCGGTTGTGTTCATGGCCAAACAGTACCTTGTCTCTCAAGGCAAAAATTAGAGTCATAGAATCATAGAATCATTCAGGCTGGAAAACACCCTTGGGATCATCCAGCCAAACCATCAACCCTACTCTACAAATTCACCCCTAAACCAGATCCTCCCAACACTACATCTAAGCAACTTTTAAACACATCCAGGGATGGGGACTCAACCACCACCCTGGGCAGCCCATTTCAGTGCTTAATTAGTGCTTAATTAGGATGTTCCTTATCTGACATAAGCCAGAGAGGATTTGCTCTCCATTCAGTCTTACCAAAAGAACAACAACAGAACAACATAAGAAGTGAAGTCTCCCACTTTCCTGTGTGGCCATTTCTGATGTTAGTGGGTTGTTACTGTTCAAACAACCTCCATGGGCTCTGCACTGGCCTTTCCTCCCTCTTCATGAGAGGTTACGCAACAATCTCACAGCTCCAGTTCAAACAAGGCAGCCTGGTCCCACACCTACAACAAAGCAGTCAAGAAGCAAAGCTGCTTTCCAAAAATCAGTCATAAGACATCTGGAGGAAGGGCTGGTTCCATCACCTCAAAGGCCCAAGATTAGCAGGTTGTTCCCAAGAGCAAAACCTGGAAGCAGTCAATCACCACTGAGATGGAGTTCGCTGTGCAGAGTTGCCTTTGCAGACCTAACCTACAGCAGTATCTGGCTTCCACGAAGTACCTTTAATGAAGCCTCATTCATTTCATGTTACCCTTTGGATCTGGAAAGTGAGTAGCAAGGCAAGGGCTGATTTATGCACAGAACAGACACTGCATGAAATATTTGGTCCAAGTGAGGTTTAATAAGAATCAGTGCAAAGTCCCTCACCTGTGAAGGTGCAATGAGAAGCATTAATACAGGTTGGGGAGTGATCTACTGGAGATCATCTTTGTGGAGAGGGATCTTCGAGTTCATGTGGACAGCAAGTTCTCCATGGAACAGTCTTGTGCTCTGGTGGCCAAGAAGGCTGATGGAATCCTGAAAGAGTGTGTCCAGCAGATCAAGGGAGGTTCTTCTCCCTCTCTGCTCTGCCCTAGTGAGGCCACATCTGGAATATTGTGTCCAGTCCCGAGCTCCCCAGTTGAAGAGAGACAGAAGTCTGATTGAGAGAGTTCAACAGAGGGCCATGAGGATGATGAAGGGACACCAGCACCTACCTTATGAGGAGAGAAGGAGAGACCTAGGACTTTTCAGCTTGGAAAGGAGAAGGTTACAAGCGAACCTATTAATCCATGAGGACTGGGTATCAAAATGAAAGAGACAATGTCTTTTCATTTGCACCCTGTGACAGGACAAGGGGAAACAGATGTCAGTTGGAGCACAAGAAGTTCCACCTAAACATGAGGAAGGACTTCTTTACTGTGAGGATGACAGAATATTGGAAGAGGCTTCCCAGGGAGGTTGTGGAGTCTCCTTCTCTGGAGACTTTTCAGACCCATCTGGATGGGTTCCTGTGTGACCTGTATTGGGTTCTATGATCCTGCTCAAGCAGGGGGTTGGACTCAATCACCTCTGAGGTCCCTTCCAACCCCTAATAATCTGTGTGAGCACAGTCAGAACAATAAACCTGTGAGAAGAGGCATATGAAGGGAAAGTAATGTTCCCTGAGAAGTTGAATACTCTGGAAGAGGTAGACAGAATAGAGAAGAACAAGTTAAAAACACAGAATCATGGAATGGTTTAGATTGGAAAAGATTTTCAAGTTCATCCAGTACAACCATTAACCCAGCTGTCCCAAGGTCACTGCTAAACCTGAGCTCCAGATCTCCACAACCGGGAAACATGTCCAGGGATGGTGATTCAACTGACATGATGAATTTGATTTTTCTGGGCTTCTGGAAACTGCTGTATCTGGATATCAGAAGCGACATCAGCTGCACAGAACACACAGAGCCCTTCCAAATGTCTAGGTATTGTACCAGCAAGTCCTTCATGCAACTACCACCAATGCCTGGCGCTATACAGACGGTCCAAGGAGACAGGTTCTCACAGTAGTTCCCTATTTTGTGTCAGAGCTGCTGCAAAAGAAAAGAAAGCTGCCTGTGGTAGCAGTGTGTGTGTTAGCACCTGTAAATCAGCTATGAAAACACTGTGAGCAGTGAAAAGTGATCTTGCAGCAAATACTTCAATACAAAGAATAACATCCAGATGGCCTGGACTGAAGCAAGTTCCCTTGTCTATTCGAGGATACTGGAACAGAAGAATAAAATTATGGGGATGGAGGATGGACAAGTACTGCAGGAGGAGAGGTGTGGGGGTGGGGGGTGGGGAAGAATTAAAAAGGGGAAATCTTGAAGGAAATTTTTGAAAACAGCTCAGGAGGGACAGTTTGTGCTGCAACCCAACAGCTTGGCAGCGAGAGCCAGCCAATCTCTTTGAACACAAGGGAAACCACAGTCTGCAGAGAGCTGGGTATTAGACTTGCTGTTTCCAAATGACTCAGCCAGACAAAGCCCCAGCCAGAGCCCTGCCTTCTGGACGAGAAGCAGTGTTTAACACAAATATTCCCAACGAGTTTGTTTCTACTCATTTGGCCATCACACAGTTCTAAGCAATTTTAAGTTTGAAGTTTTAAACATTTGCAAAGGTGAATGGTTCACACCAGGAGAAATTTCTACATCATGGGAAAAACAACCTTTCAAGAAGACAAAACTGGCTCGATGCCTCCTTTTGCCTGAGCCTTGTTAGAAATAGAGGTTTAACCCGTTTCTGTGTCTTGCTGTTACTGCTGGAGCTCTGCCTCTCAGCAAATCTTTCTATTTAGACTGGCATCTATCAGGTTGAATTAAGGAAATACTAGGGGAAAATGAAAGGAAAAAACATCTAAAAGTGCATCTCTGGTTCTTTGTCTCCATTTCTTGGCTATTTTTGGCATCTATGAGGAGTGGAAGGTGGGTTTGGGGATTTCAAACCTGAAATATGCATTATTTGTTTTATTTAGTGGCCAAAGTCAGAGCTCAGAGTGGCCTTAAAGCAAACACTTTATATCAACAATTCATCAACAACCCATGGATCATTCACTGATGTAAAAATATAAACCTCAAAACTCATCTGTAAATCACTAATAGGCAAATGATCAACATCAGCACCTTGGACTGTTGTTTTGGCCTCAAGTTATGTCAGGGGAGATTTAGATTGGATCTTAGGAAGAAACTCTTTCCTGAAAGAGTGGTTGGGCAATGGAACAGGCTGCCTCCATCCCTGGAGGTGTTTAAAAAATTAGTAGCCAAAGGTCATGATCTAGGGGTTAGGGAGATGTTGGGATGAGGGCTGGATTTGCTGGTCCTGAAGGTCTTTTCCAGCCATGGAATCATTCTATGATTCTATAATTTAGTCAATTTTCATAAAGTCATAGAACTATAGACTGGCCAGGGTTGGAAGGGAGGGACCTTTAATATCATCTAGTTCTAATTCCCCCTGCACAGGCAGCCACAACTGTCTTGGGAAACCCGTTCCAGCATCTCAGCACCCTCACAGCAAAGAATTTGTTCCTCATGGTAACCACAATATCTTCTCTTTAAGTCTGCAACCCTTTCCCCTTGTCTTCTCACTACCACTCGTGTCAAAAGCCATCCCCCAGCTTTCTTGTAGCCCCCTTCAGAGACTGGAGTGCTGCTCAAAGGTCACTTGGGAGCCTCCTCCTCTCCAGGCTGAACAACCTCAACTTGCTCAGCCTGTCCTCAGAAGGGAAGTGCTCCAGCCCACTGATCATTTCAGTTGCTCTCCTCTAGACAACTTCCAGGAGCTCCCTGTCCTGATGTTGAGGTCTCCAGAACTGGACCCAGTCCTACAGGTGCGGTCTCATCAGTGCAGAGCAGAGGGGTAGAATGCCCTCCCTCAACTGACAGACACTGCTTGTGCAGGGGATTTTTTGCAAATGGATTGCCCAGCTCTGTTTCAGAAATCAGACCTGTCAGTGATCCCAGGGGAGTTTCTGTTTCTTTGAATTTGCAACAGGCAACATCAACCTGTGACAAAAGCTTCAATATTCTGCTTGTTTTACGCAGCCTCCCAGTTAGGGTTAGGGATAGGTTGATCAAACTGGATGTGCACAAATCCATGGGCCCAGACGGGATGCACCCACACGTACTAAGGGAGACGGCGGAAGTCATTGCTAGGCCACTCTCCATCATCTTTGCTAGGTCCTGGGGAACAGGAGAGGTGCCTAGGGACTGGAGAATAGCAAATGTTACCCCAATCTTCAAAAAAAGAAAGAGGGAAGACCCAGGTAACTATAGACCGGTCAGCCTCACCTCCATCCCAGGAAAGGTGATGGAACAATTTGTACTAGAGGCTGTTTCCGGGCACATCAAGGACAGGAGGGTCATTAGGGACAGTCAGCATGGCTTTACAAAGGGAAAGTCATGCTTGACCAACCTGATAGCCTTTTATGAGGGCATAACCAGATGGATAGATGGCAGAGCCGTGGATGTCATCTATCTTNTGAAGGAGAGAGGGATCTGGGGGTCCTGATGGACAACAAGATGACTATGAGCCAGCAATGTGCTCTTGTGGCCAAGAAGGCCAACAGCATCCTGGGGTGGATTAGAAGAGGGGTGGTTAGCAGATCAAGAGAGGTTCTTCTCCCCCTCTACTCTGCCCTGGTGAGACCACACCTGGAGTATTGTGTCCAGTTCTGGGCTCCTCAGTTCAAGAGGGATGTGGAGCTTCTGGAGAGGGTCCAGCGTAGGGCAACAAAGATGATAAAAGAGGTGGAGCACCTCCCTTACGAGGAGAGGCTGAGGGAGCTGGGTCTCTTTAGCTTGGAGAAGAGCAGACTGAGGGGTGACCTCATTAATGTCTACAAATATGTGAGGTGTGGTTGTCGGGAGGATGGAGCCAGGCACTTCTCAGTGTCATGTAGTGATAGGACGAGGGGCAGTGGTTGTAAGCTGGAACATAGGAGGTTCCACATCAACCTGAGAAGGAACTTCTTCATGGTGAGGGTGACAGAGCACTGGAACAGGCTGCCCAGGGTGGTTGTGGAGTCTCCTTCACTGGAGATGTTTAAGACTCGCCTGGATGGGTTCCTGTGTGACTTGGTTCAGGTGATCCTGCTGTGTCAGGCGGATTGGACTAGATGATCTTTCAAGGTCCCTTCTAGTCCGTAGTGATTCTATGATTCTATGATTCTATAATGAGCAAGCAGTGCCTGCAATACTGGGCTGCTGTTCAGGCAAACCACCCATCAACGGGTAAGCAATTTGTTAGACTGTCAAAAGACAAAGCTGCAAAGCTGATCAAAGCTCCTCTGATGAGCTTACAGAGACCTGTTATACTGGGAAAACAGGAAAACACTGGGAAAGGACATGTAAGATGGCAAAAAAGTCCTCCATCAGCCAGGATGCCTCCAAACTAAAACAAAATTAAAGCAAAATTAATTAATTCAAATGAATGTATTTGTGAATGTTCTGCATCTTGCACAGGAATAACTGAGCCAAGCAAAGGGAGGCTAAAAATAACCTGGCGGCAAGGGCCAGCGCGATGCAGAATCACTTCGTAGCTGTACACCAAGCTATTTAGTCAGATAAATACAGTTAATTAGCTGTGCCAGAGGCAGGGACGGAACAATAGCTCTGCTGCTTACTTGACTTCGAAAGAGCTGTTATTGTGGCTGCATTTCATTCTGTAGGCTTTGTCTATTGTCTGTGAATTTGGGGTCTGACTCTCAAAAGCTGATGCACTAATTACAGTGCCACTTATGACAGCACCACCAGCTTGGTATTTCCACAATGTTCCTATAGACATTGATACCCAGAAGTACTTAGGGAAAAGAATTTTGGTTTAGAAAGTAGTTTCTGCTTTTTACTTTTTCACCTGGGAAAAAAGATGATTTTTCATAGGGTTTTTGTGGGTGACATTTGTCATCAGTATCCTGGCCAGACAGAAATTGAATGAACAATAACCAAGGCAATGTAGAGTCTGGCATCTGGGCAAGATCATCCCCAGGTGCCAGTATAGGGTGGGAACTGACCTGTTGGAGAGCAGCGTAGGAGAAAGGGATCTGGGGGTCCTGGTGGCCAGCAGGAGCCAAGAAGGCCAATGGCCAAAAGGGTGGTTAGCAGATCAAGAGAGGTTCTCCTTCCCCTCTACTCTGCCCTGGTGAGACCACATCTGGAATCTTGTGTCCAGTACTGGGCCCCTCACATCCAGAAGGCCAGAGAACTGATTGAGAGAGTCCGGTGCAGAGCCACAAAGATGATGGAGTGGAGCATCTCCCTGATGAGGAAAGGCTGAGGGAGCTGGGTGTCTTCAGCTTGGAAAAAAAAGACTGAGGGGTGACCCATGAATGTTGGTAAATATGGAAAGGGTAGGTGTCAGGAGGATGGCATCCAATGATAGGACAAGAGGCAATGGGTGTGAGCTGGAACAGAGGAGGTTCCACATCAATATGAGAAGGAACTTCTTCACAGTGAGAGTGCCAGAGCATTGAAAGGGACTGCCCAGGAAGGTTGTGGAGTCTCCTCTGGAGACATCTGAAACTTGCTTGGCCAGATTCCTGTGTGACTGGATCTAGGGGATCATTCTGTCAGGGGGATTGGACTGGATGATCTTTTGAAGTCCCTTCCAATCCCTAATGTTCTGTGATTCTGCTCAAACCAAGTTGTGATGTCCACATGCCACTGTTTTTCAGTTCATCCAAGTGTCCTTTAATCCTGTGACTGTTTACATGCAGTAGTCACATCCAGCAAGCAGGACACTCCAATTTACTTTGAATTTAGCCTGGACAGGCAGTTTTCCAGACAACATCAGTCAAAGTAATGACAGCAAAGGAGATTAAAAAAGAAAGTGTGAGGAGGAGGATGACACTCCAGGAGATGATAATTGAGAAACTATGAGAACGTTCATTGAGTTTGACAATTTCAGGCTAAAAGGCTTCTGTCCTAGCAGATATTTTGTCTCCCACTTAACCCTTCACATCTCACCTTCCTGCCCAGTGCCACATCTATCACTGGGAGGTCCCCAAGTACCCTAACAAAGCTCTGTACATCAATCCACTGCTCACTCTTGTGAGTCATCCCAGGTGAGTAATCACTGGTAACACAAGTAGGAGAAATTCACCCCTCTCCAGATGTCTGGTCCCTCATAGGACAGTTAAAGTGACATTGACCCAGACATCGGGTGCACTTCTGCTAAGAAGACAGCCTGAGATGGGCCAGTCAAGCACCCCCAAAGGAGTATAAAATCCATTTAGGTGCAGCTTACCGTGGGCAGTTATGTGGGGAGGATGTTTCCCACTTGGTCTGAGGTTTTCTTACTGTGCTGACCTTGATTTCTACATGAATTAGAATCCTTTCTGAGAGATGGATGTAGATGCCCCATCTCTAGAACCATCCCAGGTCAGACTGGATCTTGGCACTCTGAGAAACCTGCTCTGGTTGGAGATGTCTCTGCTCACTACTTTAAAGTCCCAAAGCAGTCTGTGATTCTCTGATGATGATGATGATTCGGTGACTCATACAAAGCACTAAGGAAGAGGAAACTTGAATTATTTGCTGGTTGCTAATTTCTTCTCCTGCTGCTCCCACCCGGCTTGGCCTGATATTGGTGGCTTCTGCTTTTTACTTATTTCTTTCTCACCTGCTGCTCATGCCTGATAATTGTGTTGACCAAACTAATTCCAGCATGGTTTGGGGATTTGCTTTCCTCTTCCGTACTGAGGAATCCTGCCAGAGTGAGTTTCCACTGTCTTTTGTATTACAGAATCACAGAGCCACATATGGCCATCCTGCTGGTCACCAGGACGCCATTTCCTTTCTCCTACACTGCTCTCCAACAGGTCAGTCCCCAACCTATACTAGTACCTGGGCTTGTTCTTGCCCAGATGCCAGACTCTACTCTGCCTTGGTTATAGGTCATTCAATGTCTCCCCACCCAACTCTCCAGCCTGCCCATGTTATGCTGGATGGCAGAACAGCCTGCTGAGGTGTCAGCCACTGAGCACAACCTTCCTCTTCTTTTTTTCTCATGCACTGCTAAATCTCTCTGTAGCTGGATGTCTTCAGGAGCTAAACAGTTCAGATTGTTCTTATGAGCTCCAAACGCATCTGGGGTAGCATCTGATAGATGTGATGATTAACCATCCTAATGTATTCTGGAACAGTCAGTTCAGCACACCCACCACACGGCTATATCCAACACATACATCAACAAGTCAGCTGGAGGGTTGGCATTTACAGCAAATCACTCAAGTCTGTCACCTCCTGTTTTCTCTTCTACTCTTTCAGTGCTGCAGAAGCACAGAAATTTCACAGTGCCAGAGAGTTCAGGTGATCTTTAACTACTAGGGAAACTGAAAAAATAATGGAGATAAATTAAAGCTTCTACCTTTTTGAGTGCAAAAGAGCCCTACATAAAACCATACACTTGTTTAGGCTGGAAAAGATTTTTAAGATCATTAAGTACAACCCATTAACCCAACTGTCCCAAGCCCATGATCCAGTCTAGAAGAAAGGAGTGCTCAATTATTCTTGTACATGCAAACTGGATCTCCATCCCTGCTCTTACTAGCTGTCCTTAGGTTGGACTGCTCGTATAAGTTGCAGGATTAGTCCCTCATCCAGCTGGTGTATTTCTACAGAGAAGTTTGCCCAAGACGGGATGTGGACCCTCCTTGTCTGGAGACATTTAAAATCTTCCTGGCCATGTTCCTGTGCAACTTGATCTAGGTGATTGTGCTGTGGTGGGAGGACTGGATTGGACGATCTTTTGAGGTTCCTTCCAATCCCTAATGTTCTGTGATTCTGTGATTTTGTGAAACTAGGGAGCTGCTGATCACAGGGAAGAGGTGATTTCTCCAGAACTCTTGCAAATGAGGAAAACAAGTCAGATGCAGGCAGATCATCCTCTACCACACCTCAGCAGTTTCAGTTCACTGACGTTCATTGATGGAACATCTTAGCTCCCAAATAATCCTTGTAATAGATCTGTACAGAGAAATTACTTAGTGCCTCCTCCAGCACTGACAAAATTTGGTGGCAAGCAGCCTGCCATAGAGGCTCTGAGTCCTAGGCTTCTAATCCATGACACAGCTCAGCGACCCTCTGATTTTAAAGTTTGGAGTAACTTGATTACCCCAGGGACCCTTCTAACCTTATGCTGCTATAATTCTCTCTGTTCAGGGATGATGGAACCTACAAACAAGCTTCCCTGACCCGGGAGCGATTCTGATTCAAGCCAGCTTTTACTCAGAATTGTTAAATTGAGCAGGCAGTTGACTTACTGGATTCAGTGCTGGCTTCTCTACATCAATTATTTTAAAGATCACTATCTCTGAATTCTGCTTCCATAGCTACCACTTTAATATGATTCATCTGCAAAAAACCCAACAACCAAGTGTCAGCAAATGGGATCTGGCAAGAAATGAATAAAATAAACTTAAAATAGTGTCATCATGCTCACAGTAAATTCCATTTGACTGAAGCTGAGCATCCAAGAACCCCATTGCTGGCAGCTAAAAGAGAAAAGAACTGATGACATCAGCGATTTACCTCATTATACCACTATGAGGTGATAAATGATATCTCCCCCAAGTACTTTGGTGCTCACCTGAAGAGGTTTTAAAGATTGTGTGCAGTGTGTTTGTACATAAGTTATTCTGCTTTCAAAATCTCAGAGAGCTGAGGCAGCAGGACATAATTTGTAAGACAGTTTGAGTCTCTTTTCTAACAGTTTTAATAACACTGCTATTGTCTTCCGGCTTCCTACAAGGGCAGAACTGATGTTGCAAAGTTCTCTTATGGATCATGCTCATCCTTCTTTTTTTTTCCTAGGAGGAAAGTCTTGCCCTGAAGTCTGGGAGGTTTCTGTTGTTGATCTCAGTGACAGTGACGGCTATGTCCTTTTTAGAAGGGACAGGCCAGCAAGGCGGGGTGGAGGAGTTGCCCTCTATGTGAGACAGCAACTGGAATGCATTGAGTTCTGTCCAGGGACAGCAGAGGACAGAGCTGAGAGTTTGTGGGTGAGGATTAAGGGGCAGGCGGGCATGGGGGACACTGTTGTGGGCATCTATTACAGGCCCTCTGATCAGAGTGAGGAAGTTGATGAAGTCTTCTACAGCCAGCTGGCAGCAGCCTCACAGAACTATAGAACCATCCTGGCTGGAAAAGACCTCCAGGATCTCCAAGTCCAGCCCTCAGCCAACAGCTCCCTAACCTCTACACCATGGTCCCAAGTGCTCTTGTTGCTCAGTTTTTAAACAACCCCAGGAATGGGGACTCTACCACCATCCTGGGCAGCCTGTGCCAGTTCCCAACCACTCTCTCAGGAAATTGCTTCTTCCTAAGATCAAATCTAAACCTCCCCTGATACAACTTGAAGACATTTCCCCTCATTCTATCATTATTAATTTGGGAGAAGAGACCAGCACCAGCCTCACTACAACCTCCTTTGAGGTAGTTTAAAGAGAAGGAAGCTTGTACTTCACCACAACACACAGAGTGAGCACATTCACGAGGTGGTCTTGCTCTAGAGGTCACGCTAATTCCAGCAGTATCCCCCATGCTTTGAATTTGGGAATCAGCAATTTCCTAAAACCAGAGAGTTGGGGGTTTTTTTCAGTATCCCCCCATGCTTTTAACAGGAATTATTTGTGAATCAGCAGTTTCCCAGAACCACAGTGTTTGGGCATTTTTTCAAGCAGATGCCCTATACTTCTTTACAGTCTGCAGATCAAAAATGCAGCCAGTACTCCTTGGTTCCTGGGAGTTAATTCCAAAAAAAATAATCTCCAGTGTTCTTATTAGATCTGTACCATAGCTCTCCCTTTACCTGAGCCACACCAGACTCAGACTCATTCTTAGAGCAGGATGACAGAGAGAATAGCTCACCATAGGCTCTAACACTTCGACAGGGACTGTGCTAATGTAACAATCTCAGCTTTTAAACGTTTGAGATCTCTTTTTTCCCTCTCTCTCTTTAGTCTAAACAATGTGGTATTTCTTAAAACATGAAACTGCCTGGGTTTTTAACAATGGGCAGCACAAAAGGCTTTTTATTTTTCCTTTCCAGTCGAAATGAAAGAGTGGAGGCAGCATCTTTACACTGCTCAGACACTTTCATTCCTGTTAAAAAGACCTGAGAGTTTGTTTTCCCTCTCCAGCCCCAACATTTTTATATAGGCTGCAGACTAACAGTGAAAGCCTGGGAGAAAAATCTCCACTCACTGATGAAAGAGACTTTCAATTTTTGATGAAAATGCAAAGGGGAGCATCAAAACAGAGAGTTGCACTCGCCGGGAGTGAAATGGGAAGAGTTCTTCTAAAGGAATTATGAAAATGAGATGTTTTCTGCCATGAAAAACTCAATGTACTAGCAGCAAGTGTGTGGTAGGGTGCCAAGCAAGACTCACAGCCACTCAAAAACAATGTCAGTCTTGATGCATTCAGTGAGAAATTACTAGTTTCCTCAGAAATCGTAGAATCACAGCCTGGTTTAGGTTGGAAGGGAGCTCAGAGTTCACCCAGTGCCAACCCCCTGCCATGGGCAGCAACACCTCTCACCCAACCAGGGTGCCCAGAGCCCCATCCAACCTGGCCTTCAACACTTCCAGGGATGTAGCATGCACAACAGAACCACAGAATCACAGAACGTTAAGGACTGGAAGTGACCTCAAAAGATCATGTAGTCCAATCTCCCTGCAACAGCAGGATCACCTAGACCAAGTCACACAGGAACATATCCAAGCGGGTTCTAAACGTCTCCAGAGAAGGAGACTCTACAACCACCCCAGGCAGCCTATTCCAGTGCTCTGTCACCCTCACTGTGAAGAAGTTTCTTCTGTTATTTATATGGGACCTCCTATGTTCCAGCACAACAACCTCCCTGGGCAACCCATTCCAGGGACTCAGCACCCTCACAGGGAGGGATTGCTGCCTCAGACCTCATCTCAATATCCCCTCTTGTACTTTGAACTCATCCCCTGTTTCTTAATACAAGAGTCCCCTCTACAAGGTCCCTCTCCAGCTTTCCTGTAGCCCCTTCAGGGGCCAAGATCTACCAAGACGAAAGGAGCACAGGGAGAATGGGTGGGCAAAGATCAAAGCATCACCCTGGTTTAGGTGCTCAAATGCTTCATGAGAGCATCTAGACCCCACAAAATCATGTCTCCGGTCTGGCTACTCTTGATACTGGGTCTGGATACTCTTCCAGTGTATCTCCAGCTAATTTCAGTGTACCCAGGGTGCCCACCCAGAGGAACCACTTCAGAGGGCTGAGCAGGATGGAGTTTTAGGGTACTGCAACCTGACAGGGAGGGTTTTATTAATCAAAATCAGTTTCCAATGTGTTTTTCAATAAAACTCAAATTGTTATAACAGTTGTCAAATCTAACTCTGTAATTGTGGTCCATAGTTAGCTGAAAAAAACATTCTTAAAACTAAAAATTGTCATTCTCTTCAAATACAAAACACACATGAGGTCTTACAAAAAAGTCTGAATAGTCAGTCAAATCCAAATATGTTTTTGTCAGGGAAAAAACACTGAAGCAGTACTGTATTAGGGTTTTTAAATATCTTTAAAATAGTGGTAAATTTAAGTAGTCACAGAATCACAGAACATTAGGGATTGGAAGGACCCTCAAAAGATCATTCAGTCCAGTCACCCTGACATAGCAGGATCCCCTAGATCAAGTTGCACAGGAACATAGTCAGGCAGGTTTTAAATGTCTCAAGAGTAGGAGACTACACAACTTACTCTGGGCAGCCCCTTCCAGAGCTCTGTCACCCTCACCGGGAAGAAGTTTCTTCTCAGACTGATGTGGAACCTCCTGTGTTCCAGCTCACACCCGTTGCCCTTTGTCCTATCATTGAGTGCCACTGAGCAGAGCCTGGCTCCATCTTCCTGACCCCCACTCTTTCCAATTGATCAACATTCACGTGGTCACCCCTCAGTCTCCTTTTTTTCAAGGTCAAGAGACTCTCATGCAGGTCTGTGTCCTTCTGGAACTGTGAAGCCCAGAACTGGACACAGTTACCCAGATGTGGTCTCACCAGGGCAGAGTAGAGGGGGAAAGAACTTCTTTCCATCTACTAGCCACCTTGCTTCTGATCCACCCCAGGAGGCCATTGGCCTTCTTGGCCACAAGGGCATATTGCTGGCTCCTGGCCATCTTGCTGGCCACTGGAACGTCCAGGTCCCTTGCTCCTATGCTGCTCTGCAAGAGGTCAGTCCCCACCATATACTGGTAGCTGGGTTTGATCTTGCCCAGATGCTCTCCAGCCTGTCCATGTATGGCAGCACAGTCTGCTGGGGTGTCGGCGACACCATCCAGCTTTGTGTCATCAGCAAACTTGCTGACAATACACTCTAATCCCTCATCCAAGTCATTAATTAACAGATTGAATCATACTGGTCCCAGCACTGACCCTTGGGTGACTCCACTAGATTCAGGCTCCAGACTCTGTCCCATTGACCACTACTCTCTGGCTTCTGTTCTGCAGCCAGTCTAATACCTTCACGTTGTTCTCCGAGTCACAGATTCATGGCTTTGTTGTAATCTGGATAGCAAAACCCGACACATAAGTTACATCTATACTGTAGACTGCCTGCTAAGAATCCCATCTGTGTAGTTTAGTTTCCATCATTGAGGAGGCAGAAATAAAACCACGTACAGCCTCGCATATGTGTTTATGAATAAATACCTGCCTGTAATTTATGTGGAGAAAATGAGTGCTCTGCTTTTTCTATTAACTCGGAATAAATCCCCCTTCATTATTGGTCTGTTACTGGTTTCCAAACGACACATTTCTCACTTCCATAGTTTAACTCATGGTGGAGTTTGATTTCTTTAGACTATAATTCTTGTCACAAGCCAGGCCATTTTTCAGTGGAGTTAAACTTTCAGTAAGGGGGAAAAATGCCTTTGCACTTGCTGATTGTTAGTTTAAGTCCTGACAAGAGCCAGTACGCAAGGACTTCCAATGCTTTTACTTGACTAGCGCTAATTCTTTATTCATTAAGAGGAAATGAGTGTAATTAATTAATGCAGAAACACAGAATATAAACCTGAGAAAGAATTGTCCTAGAAATGGCCATATCCAGCAGCAGATGACAGGAGAGATGGATGGGAAGGGAGAAAGCCTCAATGGTCCTGGATTGTGGCTCCTTAGCTCATCATCTTCCGCTGGCTGTGCTGTTAATTAGCTGCCCATGAGCTCTTTAACACCCCACATGGGATATGAGCGTCTTCCTTTTCCCTTGAGGAAGGTGGACTCTGCCCTGCTGTGACCTTTGATGTCATCAGCCACCACAGTTCAGCAACCCTCAGTGATTAATTGACAACCACACCGAGTTGCCCAGCAATTAGTCAGCCTGCAGACCGCTTAACTGACTAGCACACATCCTTGTGGCTGCTGCTGCTGCTTTTCTTTCCCCTAGACAAGCCATGTCTCTGCACTTGCAAAGCCACCTGTGAGTAAAACTTCACCAGGTGTCAGTGGAGCTATGATAATTTTCCATGTGCATCCCATTAGCCTGCAGCAAATGCAAGATAAATGGGCTGGGTTAGCCCTCCTTCATGAGCTCAGCTGGGCTATTTATGCCACTAAACCCAGGAATTGCTTCAGTTTCTGTACCTGAGGCAGGTAAATGTACAGTTATTAACATTTCAGATCCGTGGGGATTTCACCAAGCAGGGTGGATGGTGGCAGAGGCATCAACTCTGCAGACTTCTGAGCATTGTGTCATTCAAGACCATGTTTTTCAAACTCCTTTGCCATGTTTTCAACTGCATTTATATATGTATGTGATTTGAAAGTCTACAGCTTGTTACAGGGAGTGTATCTTCTCACATTGCCAAGTCTTTCATGCACAAGTTGGCTTTGTTTAATCTCCAGGCTGACCTTCCAAGCTAAAGCACTCTTGCATTAACTTTCCAAAGGTCGTGCCTGCAGAATGCCGAGTCAGTGGATCTTGCAGAGCATCAGTATATTTTGTTTTATTGTATTCTAGGCCCTGATTATGCTCTGTTTGTTCTGCATGACATCAACAAGGCAGGTGGAAAATCATCCTCACAGGGCAGCTGACCATTCCTCATAAATACTCTGAAGGGGAATGATAGCTGCAGATGGACTTCCACCCACTAGCCAGCGAGGAGAAGTGACACGCAACGTGGGTCAATACAGCTGACTTGGCTCTGTTCAACTCCCTGTATCAACCAAGGGACTATCCAGGCTTTTCAGTGGCCAGTGGGCAGAGAGGCAACTCCAGAGCCTGACCCACACTTTAGGAGGGAACAAATCTCTATGTGCTGCAGAGAGCCCAGATAACCTTCCTGAAGACCTTTGCACATGCAAATGTAAGCGCTGTGACGTCTGTCTGCTAGGACTTGAGTTTTTTACCCTCTATTTACTTTGTACCTCCTTTGTGGGGCAACTGCAGAAGTCTGACATGAAACTGCTCCCTTGGACTAACCTGAGAGCAGACAGAGTACTCAGACTGCTCAAGACAAAGGAAAAGGAACAAAACACCTTTCTTGCCCCTAATCTCCTGCTATAATGGAAATACGGTAGCAAAAGGCTTTCATATCCCCATAGATCCTGACTCTGAAACAGGATTCTGAACTCCCACCTGCATAAACTCCTGAAAGGATCATGATGTGTTGTGATCACACTGATCATGACATCATTGTGGCTCAAATTGAATGGTCTAAAAGGTTACGCCTTGACGTTGATTTGGGGACTCTGCGGGAGGGTTCACCCCTATGCACATGACGCTCACAAATCTTCCATGGATTCTGGCCCTATTGTATGACTCTGCAGTCACTGAATATTGTTCTGTTTGTTTGCTGACCTTAGAAAGGGATTTTGATGCAAATTCTGACGTACTCTTTAGCATGTGAAGGAGTCCGCAGTCGGTCAAATGTTAGAGTAGTTAGGCTGTATCTAGGGTGATTTCATCTTGATGGCTTGGCTACTAAATGAGATAATCCTTGGAAACTGGGTTTCTGATCTAAAACTCTCTGACAGTTGATGAGTTGGTATTAACTGGCCTTGCACGTGGTTCCTGTGACCTCCAGCCTTGTAGGAGAGGAAAATGGAAAAGAACTAAGATCTGTTCTGCTTAAGACAGAAGTTTAAAAAAACTAGATCATATGGGTGGAATAAAGCAGGGTTGGGTTGATATAAGTGGAGTTGAGGGTAATTATTTGTTCTCTAGGTATATCTGACTTACAGAATCAAACTCTATAACTCACAGAGAGCTATAAAGAGGTACGTGTTTATTCAGACCCCAGGTGCAAGGGGGATATTTCTACCTAACTTGTACACTGAGACCTGTAACATTCATAGAATCATAGAATCATTAGGGATTGAAGGGACTAGAAGATATCTAGTCCAATCCCTCTGCCACAGCAGGATCATCCAAACCAAGTCATACAGTCAGTCTGGGTTAGAAGGGACCACAGGAACATCCAGTTCCAACTCCCCTACCATGGGCAGGGACACCCCACCCCAGATCAGGCTGGCCAGAGCCTTATCCAGCCTGGCCTTAAACACCTCCAAGGATGGGGCTTCCACCACCTTTGTGGACAACCCATTCCAGGCTCTCACCACTCTCACAGTGAAGAACTTCCTCCTCACATCCAGTCTAAATCTACTCATCTCCATCTTTGCTCTATTCCCCTTAGTCCTGTCACTACCTGCTATCCTAAAAAGCCCCTCCCCAGCCTTTTAGTAGGTCCCTTTCAGATACTGGAAGAGTGGTTATATAGGGTACAGTTATACAGATGCATTGGATTGCCAAGAAAGGGCTGGCCATATCACAATTAATCCCAGGAACTAATTACCCTATGCTTGTGCAGTGATTGCCTGGGGGTGACACGGCAGGGTCTTAGGGTGGAAGTTTCAGGTCTTTCTCCTTGTAACTTTTCACCCTCAGCATGAAAGGCTGAGTTGCAACCAC
Organism: Rhinopomastus cyanomelas; assembly: GCA_013400115.1. Classification (NCBI taxonomy): domain Eukaryota; kingdom Metazoa; phylum Chordata; class Aves; order Bucerotiformes; family Rhinopomastidae; genus Rhinopomastus; species Rhinopomastus cyanomelas. The sequence goes on along the minus strand of VXBP01007149.1, from coordinate 154,893 downwards.
AAAACCAATGAACTCTGCCCTGTCTTGAATAGCTGTTCTTGCGGATAACATAATTCTTGTTGATTGGTCCTTGCACCTTATTATGTCTTCCTTCTATCCATTGAGTATATTTGCCAAAGTTCTCTTCACATTTCTAACTTCTAGCTGTAAAGTTTATATTTTCTAGCCATATATCACATCACCCCCATGGGCTCTCTTCTTTCCTTGATAGCAGTGGACATATGGCTTGGAAGAGAATTTTTGCTACCTGACACTCCCATTGCTCCCCCTTACAGAAGGAGCAAGTTAAGGAGGCTATAGGCAAGCAGAGGCAAGTGTCCAGGTGATCTCCTGAGAGTCTGCTTAGGACAAGTAGTGGCCAGTCTCAATGCTGTGGAGACCATGACCCTCATGAGGGGTTTGCTGCCTTGGGTGTTCTAGTAGCAAAGCTGACATGAATTTACAGCCTATATGGGATAACACTTGCTCTCCAGTCCAGAGCACCTTCAACTCCTTCATGGAGGAATGAGAGTGGGGAGAAATCTGAAGGCAGCAGGGACAAGCTGGCTTCAGGGCAATGTGGAAAAACAGAACCCCCAATTCTCTTGAGAAATAGATACCAGCTCACCTCTGCCACGTGTCATTTCCCCTGCCCTGGCCACCAGAACGCATTTTGCTTTCTCTGGTGACTTCATTCTTGCGAGCCAGAGGGCCATGCTGACCTTTATCTCTGCACTCTATTAGGAGCATGCAGGGGCAGATAAGATTAAGAGAACCCTATGCCACTGTGTTTATATTTAGAGATCCCAGAAGGGCAAAGCAGGTTGCTTATTTTCCATGAAAATTCTCTTTCCAGAGCAGTGTCCTCTATGTCTGTTGTGCAGCGAATGATGAAAACCACAACCCTGCAAATAAGAGCTATTCCTGCCCATTTAGCAGAGCCTACACAAAGCCACAGCTTGTAGGAATGATTTCACTCAAGGGAAATGAACTTTATGTTTTCTATTTGTTTCTGCAATAAGGAAAAGTCTCAAGGAAAAAGAAACACCGTCAGTGTTTCCCTGCAACTTCTTCGTTTGCTGTGTGTGAATATTGTGTCTAGTTCTGGGTCCCACAGATCCAGAAGGACACAGAGCTGCTTGAGAGAGTTCGGTGCAGAGCCACAAAGATGGTGAAGGGAGTGGAGCATCTGCCTGATGAGGAAAGGCTGAGGGAGCTGGGTCTCTTGAGCTTGGAAAAAAAAAATACTGAGGGGTGACAACATGTTGATAAATACGGGTGTCAAGAGGATGGAGCCAGGCTCTACTCAGTGGCCTGCAATGACAGGACAAAGGGCAATGGGTGTGAACTGGAACATAGGAGGTTCCACATCAATGTGAGAAGGAACTTCTTCCTGGTGAGGGTGACGGAGCACTGGAAGGGGCTGCTGAGTGAGTATTGTTGAGTCTCCTTCTCTGGAGATGTTTGAAACTCGCTTGGACATATTCCTGTGCAACTGGATCCAGGGGATTCTACTGTGTCAGGGGGGTTGGACTGGATGATATTTTGAGGTCCCTTCCAATCCCCAATGTTCTGTGATTCTGTGAAATTTGTCTTTAGCCAGCCAACCACTGTGAATAAGTTGACCCCTGTGAATAAGTGAGGAGTTGCTAGGGCTGTTCTTTCAACATGAAAGCAAAAACTGGAATAGAGCAATTCTTCAGGAGAATACCTCTCTTTGTAGAACCTGAGAGCTGGTGGAGAGCTGATTAGGGCTCCCCACCTCCAATTTCTTTAGGTGAAATAATGAAATCATTAAGCTTGGAAGAGACCTCCAAGATCATCTAGTCCCAGCAGGGTTATCATCCAGCATTACTGGGGGTTATCATCCCCCAGTAATGGTCACTGGTGAGGCCTCACTTCTAGAGTATTGGGATCAGTTTTGTGCACCTCAATACAAAAAGGACATTGAGAGACTGGAGTGGGGCCAGAGGAGGGCCACATAGTTGGCAAATGTTCTGGAGGGCAGGTCTGATGGGGAGTGGCTGAAAGAACTGGCATTGTTTAGTCTGGAGAAAAGGAGGCTGAGGGGAGACCTTCTTGTCTCTAACTGCCTGAAAAGAAGGTTTAGAGAGGTGGAGGTCAGTCTCTTCTCCCAAGTTCCTAGTGATAGGATAAGAGGAAACGGCCTCCTGTTGTGCCACGGGAGATTTAGATTGAACATCAGGAAGAAGTTCTTCATTCCAAGAGTGGACAGGAATTGGAACAGGTTACCCAGGAAGTGGAGGGAGTCACTGTCCCTGGCGGGGTTCAAAACATGAGTAGAAGTGGCCATGGGAGATGAGGTTTTGTTGGCAGAGTGTGGTTGGATTGATGGGTGAAAGTTGAGAAGTATCAGACATCATAAGTCATCATTACCACTTTTCTTCTGTTTTCTTTGTTTATGAGCACATGAGGGTTCACCTATAAAAACCTCGCAAACCACTTATTTCTTTTTTGTAAATGGTGATGTGGGTGTAAGGAGTAGCAGCAGAAAACCCAGTGGCTTAAAATTAATAGAGAATTTGAATGTAATGTCCCTCATCCTGTGGATTCAGATGCAAAACTCCCTAGATTGTCCATGATCAAGACTTCAAACTGTGAGAAACAGACTGGCTGCTGTCACAGGGGCAAAGCCCATCCAACTACACAGTGAGGAAAACCAAATAAGTTTATGAGCGTTTCAACAGAAACACCAAAACTTCCACCCATAGGATTGTGTGGACTCACTCTTCAAATCTCTCTCCATGTGATCCATCTTACCTGATTTCACCAGCTCAAAGCTGGCACTTCCCCAAATGCCCAGATTGACTGTTCCCTCTGCCAGTGAAGAGGGATGGGCACAGCCCCCAGAAGAAGGTGAATGTCCTCTTAGAATTTATTTTCCCTCTTTTTTTGTTACAGACTGGACAATAATAAAGTCTGTGGACACCACTTTGCTTGAGACATGTAGCTGCTCCATCCCTGAAAGTGTTGAAGATCAGGTTACATGGGGCTCTGGGCAACCTGGTCTGGTTAGAGGTGTTGCTGCCCATGGCAGGGGGTGGCTACTGGGTGAGCTCTGAGTGCCCTTCCAACCCAAACCAGTCTGGGATTCTATGTGCAGCCACATGACTTCAGCTGTTCTGGTAGAACAAGAAATTCAGAGACCACAGACAGGCAAATACGGTGCAAACAACTTGTACCAAGCCTTAGCAGGACAACAGTCATCATGGAAAGCTACCAGTTTTGTATCTCGCCCTGCTCAGAAAAGAATCACAGAATCCCAGAATGACTGAGGCTGGAAAAGCCCTCTGAGCTCATCTAGCCCGACCCAGGACCTAACATCACTACATCAGACAGATCAAGGCACTGAGGGTCACATTGAGTCTGTCCTTCAACAACTCCAGGAACATCTCCTCAGCCAAACTTTTCATGAAAATTTAATTTCACCAGGCAAATGATAGTTAATGCTGGAATCATTTTTAATAAAACGGTTTTTCAGTGCTGTTATTTTGCCAATTTGTGCCATTTTCATAAAGTTTCTCTTTCCAGAAGAAGTCTGAAAATAGATCTGCACCATGAAAGAGAGAATCTGTTTGACAAATGAAATGAAATGTTTTGATTTTACTGCTTTTTTTTAGTGTTTTTCATTTGAAATTGTCTTTTGTGTGATAAAAAGCATCTAAATCTGCTCTCAGTCAGAAGGAAGCATTAGCCTGGATTCAGATCAACTGGATAATTAAACATATTAAGGAGGGATATTCATTGAAGAGTTCAAGATTTTTTTCAGTCTGAGAATGAAACACTGAGCAGCAAAACAGCCAAACAAATACAGAGGGACCAAGCAAATACAGAGGGACCTTGATAGACTGTATCGATGGGCTGAGGATAATTGTCTGCGTTTCAATACAGTCAAGTGTCGAGTCCTGCACTTTGGTCACAACAACCCCTTGCAGCGCTACAGGCTTGGGGTAGTGTGGCTGGAAAGCAGTCTGGCAGAAAGGCACCTGGGGGTTCTGATTGAAAGGAGGCTAAATATGAGCCAGCAGGGTGCCCAGCTGGCCAAGAGGGCCAACAGCATCCTGGCCTGTATTAGAAACTGTGGGGCCAGCAGGAGCAGGGAGGTGATTATCCTCCCATACTCAGCACTGGGGAGGCTGCACCTTGAGTACTGCCTCCAGTTTTGGGCACCTCTGTATAAAGGAGACACTGAGGTGCTGGACAGAGTGTAGAATAGGGCAACCAAGCTGGTGAAGGGGCTGGAAAATCAATCTGATCAGGAGAGATTGAAAGAGTTGGGGCTGTTTAGTTTGAGGAAGAGGAGGCTAAGGGAAGACCTCATGGCTCCCTACAGCTATCAGAACAACATGGTAGAGATTTTGGTGCTAGTCTTTTCTCACAGATCATTAGTGACAGAAGCAGAGGGAAGGGCTTCAAGCTTCAACAGGTAGGTTTAGACTGGACATCAGGAAGAAATTCTTCCTGCAGAGAGTGGTCAGGCACTGGAATGGGCTGCCCAGGGTTGAGTCCCCATCCCTGGACGTGTTTAAAGATTGCTTAGATGTAGTGTTGGGGGATCTGGTTTAGGGTTGAACTTGTAGAGTAGGGCTGGTCGTTGGACTTGATGATCCCAAGGGTCTTTTCCAACCTGAATGATTCTATGAAATGGGAAAATCTGTTGTTTCCGTCATTCTGCTACGGGATTACAGTACTTCTTGCAGTTTCAGTTAAATGGCTGTCAGGCACTATTTTGGTCACATGTTTTTAGATCAATATTTGTGGTGGTGACGGTGCACTATGTAGGCAAATTGCAATGACTGCAATTGCACAGCAATAGGTGCCTGATTATGATTCATGTGCCATATGTTTCAAGGAAAAATAAGGAAGCAAAGCTCAATGTTAAAACTCATTTCTCTTTGATTATTGTTTCTCGTTGGGACAGCAACTTAATTGTCATTGCTGGTAGTGTAATGTGAGGAGGGAAGCTGTGATTTACATGCACATAAATCATCAAGGAAGGGCTTCAACAGCACACGCAAGTCCAACTTCATCTTCTCTTTCCTTACGGGATCCTGTATCTCCCAGCTGGTGAACTGAAATTCTCCTCAGCACAGCTGAGCAGCAGCAAGAGGAGCTGTGATTTCCAGTGTCTGATTTCTCCTTTTGTTTTCCCCATATTTGACAACTGAGACATTCTGACAACTTGCCTACATCTTCTGCTCTAACGCACTCACTCGAAGTCTCAAGGGACTGGGGCTCTTTCTTATCTTGAAGTGGACCTTCACCAGAAATCCTGAGCTAATCAAAACCATAACCTTAAATGTTAATGCAGGTAGTTGTAGGATTATTTCAATTTTCATTTTTCTTTCTTTCTCCATGCCATGACAGAAGAACAATAGTCTGATGCAGATGAAGATTACCAGACATTTCCCTTTAGGTAAAAATAATTGTATGATTTTGTTTTTATCAAAGGAGAAAAGAACTTAAAATAAAAATCAACCAACCCATCGAAAATTAAATCTGCTCCTCTTAACATAAAGATGGCTACACTGGCTTGAGAAGGCAAGAGGCTTCAGAAAGCAACTGCTTCCCCATGACAATTTTCACCTCTTGATCTTTTGTCCTTGTATGAAAAAGAATTAAGATCTCATGAAGTTGTGAGAACACAAAGTCCTTGAAAGATAAATCCTGTTTGACCTCCCAGCATAACATGGTTTGCCTGATGATAAAGAGTTAAGCATTGATGGTTGGATCTGATTCTAGAGGTCTTTTCCAACCTGAATGATCCTATGATTGCACCATGATCTCGAACGGCTCCAAGACAATTTTTTTTAGCAATTAAAAATTTTCCTTTGCTTTTTTTCCTTGCTCCAGCAAATCCACATTGTCCTTGAAATGTCCTCAGTCAGTTCTGTAGCTGCTGCTGGTGCAATGCACCCCAATGAGTATCACACACGTTCCATCACCTTCCCACCCC
>VXBP01007149.1:77283-148891 GCA_013400115.1 Rhinopomastus cyanomelas | reverse complement strand
TATGCCAAGCCCAGGAAAATGCTCCAGCACCACACAGGACAATCTATTAGGAATCAATTCCATGGTCTAGGAGTGATTTATCCTTAGATGTCACACATCGCTTCAGTGTGGTTATTGAATTAAAAGGAAAATAATACCATCTTCAGCAAGACTGAACAAACAAGATCATTAAGCAGTTAAAGAGATCATCAGAAAGTCACTTTGCATCGTTAAAATTATTGAATTAGGATTATTAAACCTACTGGTGAAATCCAATCCCTTTATCAGGCTCGACTGGCAGCAGACTCCCAGCACTGCACTCAGCAACCCCGAGGCACGCAGAGACTTTAGAAGTGAAACAGCACCAGCTTTTATCTATTTCTTCTCATCAAACCCCTTTGTATTTGCTAAGTCCGTTCTAATGAAGCACTGCTGAAATTCATTTTGCTCTGCTACCTGCAACTTTTCTACAGCGAAGATGAAAGTGATGCTTCTTCAGAAATATTTTGGGGGTTTTATTCTGTTGGTTTGTTTGTTTAGCGAAAATAAATGAGATCATTTTGATTATTTTTTTTAAATACAATATTGCAGCAGAGCAGTGATCGTATAACACACACACAATTTTCTGTCTAATTGCTCTGCGTACGTCGAGCTTTGAAGTTAGTTCGTTTAAATATCTCGGAGAGTTAACAACCACCGCTTTTGATTTCCACCTGAGGCAAAACAAACAATTTGATTCTCTAGTGTGGATGGATTCAGAGTTGGGCTTCATGCTAGGAAAAGCTCCGAAAGAAAAATTCATAACCAGCTGCTCTCTGTAATGCAGGAATTAAAAAAAAAAAAAAGGAATTAAAAAAACAACCTAAAAAAAAAAGGAAATATAAACAATCCGTAATGCAGAATTTATTGGCAATTAGCTAATGAGCTTATCTGCACCAATATCAGCAATGTGCACAACCAGAGCAGAGAACTGGTTGGTCTGGAGGTCCTAGGAAAGCGAGTCCTTGAGGATGAGTGGAGACACCGCAGCTATGAAAAGAGCAGCAATAGCGGAGTAGGACTGGAACAAAGGTAACATGACAAAGGGAGAGAAGTCTGGCAACACTTCTCCTTGCAAGTAAAACTCATGTTGCTGGAAGTTGGAAGGAAAAATCTTGAGGCCAGCTGAAGAATAATGGATTTTTCTTTTTTAAATGAGGCTGCAGGTTCTAAATCACAGTAAACACCTCATCCATAATTCTTCGAGAAATTCTTCTAAAATACAGCTGCGTTCTGAGCTTCCCTGGCCACATTCTTCTCTCGAAGCAGATGTGCTTTGTAAATATTCTCACTATGGCACTTTAACTGCATCATCGGGTAGCAGCTGAGATGTGGCCAGCTGTGCCTCCTCACTGGTTTAGCTCCCCAAACAGATGTCCCATCTCACGGGAAGGCAGAGCCTTGCAAATCACTGCCTTAGAGAAATGCCACCTCAGATAAACATCAAGACATCCTCTATCTTAACATTTTTTGTTCCTACTTGAGAGCTAAACTGTAAAAGGATCTACATATCCGTTATAGGATGGATCCTCCTCACACCTCTTGGCTGAATCAGGGACAATGGCTTTAACCCATCTGGCAGTCCTGCAAGGCCAGTCTGAATGAGGCTTTGAGCAACTTGGTCTAATGGAAGGTGTCTCTGCTCACTGCAGGCTGGATGGAAGTAGATGATCTTTAAGGTCCCTTTCCCCAAACCATTCAGAATTAGAATGAAGACTGTTCTAATTTGTTCACTTAGAGAAGAGCTGACATGCCAGGCTAGACCTAAGGCAATGTGACAGAGAAACGGCAGCAATTTGCATGAGAGGAGAGCAGCAGCACTGAGGAAACCACAATGTCCTCCTTGCTCCTCTGTTTAAACAAGTAACTAAGATGGAATAATCTCAGCTACTGTTTTAGTGAGTTTTGTAGAGCTACAGAGCCTTCAGATGGAGGATCCCACACCAATCCAGGCTACAGCAGCAATGGGGCTCTCACCTACTGCTTCTCCTGCCTGTGACCAGTTCAGAAGGATTTTTCTTGGCTCTCACCCTTCCTGCTGTGCTTGACATCACCATCAGGGACCTGGGGGTTCTGGTGGCCAGCAGGACAGCCAGGAGCCAGCAATGGGCCTTTGTGACCAAGGGCATCCTGGTGTGGATTAGAAGCAGGGTAGTTAGTAGATGGAGAGGTTCTTATCCCCCTCTACTCTGCCCTGGTGAGACCACATCTGGAGTATTGTGTCCAATTCTGGCCCCCTCAGTTACAGAAGAATATCAAACTGATTAAGAAAGCCCAGCACAGAGCCACAAATATGATTAAGGGAGTGGAGCAGCTCCCTAATGAGGAAAGTTCTGAGAAAGCTGGGTCTCTTGAGCTTGGAAAAAAGGAGACTGAGGCGTGACCCCATGACTGTTGATCAATATGGAAAGGATGAATGTCAGAAGAACGGAGCCAGGCTCTGCTGAGTGGCATCCAAATGATAGGGCAAGGGTCAATGGGTGTGAGCTGGAACAGAGGACGTTCCACATCAATGTGAGAAGGAACTTCCTCCAAATGAGGGTGACAGAGCACTGGAAGGGGCTTCCCAGGGGTGCTGTGGAGTCTCCTTCTCTGCAGACATTTAAAACCTGCCTGGCCATGTTCCTGTGCGACTGAATCTAGGGGATCCTGCTGTGGTGGGGGGATTGAACTGGGTGGGAAAGGGATCTTTCAAGGTCCCTTCCAATTCTTAATGTTCTGTGATTCAGCGATTCTGTGATCAGCAACACAAAACAACAAGTGCTGCTGGCTGCTCCTGCTCTGTCCCTTCTCCCCTGTACCTCACAGAACCTCTACTAAGAACCTGTGAAAGAAGCCAGGCAGGTAGGAACCAGCTCTATTTACAGAAATAAGCCCTAAGAAAGTACCAAAGCAAGGCATCATGTAACTACTAGGTACAAGAAAAACTACCAGGTACCTTGTTCATCTGGCCAAACAAGGAACACCGAAAACACCCACTGCACCAACATCCCATGAAGCACCCTGTCACAGGGCTGAGTTTGCTAACTGAAACTGCTAATCACTATAAACAGGGTTTGCTGCTCTCCAAAATCCTCATCGCTCTGCATAAACACCAGTTCATCCCATTTTCTTTGCAGATGGTGCCTGGAGATGGTGAAAAGGTAAAGGAGTTCTCCTAATTTAGTGGATTCCTGGCACTGAACTTCCTCTTACTGGATTTTAATCAGCTCTAATTTCTCATAGCAAATCTGAACTGGTTTGCATTAGAAACTCTTCCAAATTGATTAACATAAAAAATACTTATTCTCTAGTAGTCCTGTAGGTGCTCACATGGAGGTCAGCAGTGGTCTCTGCCTTTCAGATGCTCCTCTACATCCAGTGATAGGGGAAAGGACAGTTAATCACTCTGCTCTCCTGGCCTGGGATCTGCAACAGAGCCTGGTTTTTAAGAAAATAGTGCAGAGTTATGGCCTGCCTGGCTAGAAGTCAAAAAACTCTTCTAATCTGAGGAGAGAGAGCACAAAATGAGAAAAAGAGAAAAATTTAATAAATCCTGGTTCCAGATGCCCTTCTACACCAAAGCTTTCTTTGAGGATGAGCCCATGCAAACCCCATTTCAAAGCAGTTTCAACCACCCTTTTATTTATCTTGATTTTATTTTCTGCTTGACAACTCTTTGATTCTGTGGTGTCTCTCAGCCTCAGCCATGATGAACTCTACCAGACCCCTCACTCTTCTGCCCTAGTCTGCAGTCATTCTCAGCTGCCCAGTGCTTCCTACACCATCCCAGCCTTGTTTAAATATTTGAAGGGTGAGTGTCAGGAGGATGGAGCCAGGCTCTTCTCAATGTCATCTAGTGATAGGACAAAGGGCAATGGGTGTAAGCTGGAACATAGGAGGTTCCACATAAATATGAGAAGGAACTTCTTCCCAATGAGGGTGACAGGCACTGGAACAGGCTTCCCAGGGCTGTTGCGGAGTCTCCTTCACTGGAGATGTTTAAAGCCCGCCTGGATGTGTTCCTGTGCGACTTGGTCTAGGTGGTCCTGCTGTTGCAGAGGGATTGGACTAGATGATCTTTCAAGGTCCCTTCCAATCCCTAATGATTCTATGATTCTATGATCTCAGCTACAGACAGCACCCAGCCCAGTGCAGATTTTCCTTCTGCGACGCAGCGGGTTTGCAATGCAAGGATCATTTGGAGATTTGACAGTCTTAAAGGTCCCTTCCAACCCAGAGAATCACAGAATGACCGAGGCTGGAAAAGCCCTCTGAGCTTAGCCAGCCCAGTTCAGGACCTAACGTCACCACAGCGAACAGACCAGGGCACTAAGTGCCACAGCTAGTCTGGCCTTCAACTTCAGGGATGGCAACTCCACCACTGCCCTGAGCAGTCCATTCCAGGCTCTGATCACCCTTTCTGTGAGGAAGGACTTCCTAACATCCAACCTAACCCTTCCCTGGCAGCTTTAGGCCCTACCCTCTCATCCTGGCACTGGTTACTTGGAAGAAGAGCCGGACTCCCACCTGACTACAACCTCCCTTCATAGAGTTGGAGAGAGGGAGAAGATCCCCCCTAAATCTCCTCTTCTCCAGACTAAACATCCCCAGCTCCCCCAGCTTCTTTTCATCCAGTCCCTTGCTCCACTAGAGCTCCCTCATTGCTCCTCTAGATCCAAACCGGTCTACGATTCCATCATCCCATGAAACCTTCCCAGTGAATTCCATAGGTTTTTGCTGAGATATCAGAGGCCCAGATAAACAATTGGAAAAAAGTCAAGAACAGTTTTTTAAACCTGTCAGCAAAAGACACTTGAAAACAAACAATGTAGTGGGAACTTGGCCTCATTTGCAAAATGAGGGAACAGAAGAGGAGGAAGGGGCAGTCAGTGGCTGATTTATCTGCAAACTGAGTTCAGGGTGATGCAGAGTCCTACAGTACCCTTGTTCTAGCAACTAACTGCTGGTCTGGGAAAAGCTCCCTACTTTGCCTCTGTTAATCTTTGCTAAATTAAATGTAGACACCTATTCTAACCCTCCAAGCTCCTTCTGTAGGTGGTTGAGATTGGTTGTCACTTCCTAAAGGCAGCTCATCATGCCTGTAGCTATGTCTGAGATACAAGTAATGGATGGTCATAAGGAAAACCAAATGTCTGGCTTTGGTGGGGTAGCTGATGCAAGGCAGATACTCTACAAGAGATTAATCCTTCCAGGCAGTTGTGGGTATGTTTGTGTGTCTGCTTTTCTGAGGTCATTGCTTTGCATGGAAACATCAGTGATTCAATGTAAATCTGAGTTGAGTTGCTTTATACTCCCTAGTGACAGAACATCCTGTTGCATCCTTCTGTCACACAACTAACAGGGTACAACTCATCTTTCCTTCTGCAGTAATGACCTAAAACTTAAGATATGGGTAAAGATAGGGAGAAATGCGTGTTCTGCATATTATTCTGGTGGCTGAATATGAGCCAGCAGGGTGCCCACATGTCCAAGGAGGTCAGTGGCATCCTGGCCTGGATTAGAAACTGTGTGCCCAGCAGGAGTAGGGAGGTGTCTGTCCCCTTGTACTCAGCACTGGGGAGGCTGCACCTTGAGTACTGGGTCCAGTTTTGGGCACCTCAGTACATGGGAGACATCAAGGTGCTGGAGCGAGTGCTGAGGAGGGCAACGAAGCTGAGGAAAGGCCTGGAGAATAAATCTTACAAGGTGAGATTGAGAGTCAGGGCTGTTTAGTTTGAGGAAGAGAAGGCTAAGGGGATACCTCATGGCTCTCTACAACTATCTGAAAGGTCGTTGTAGAGATTTTGGTGCTGGTATGTTCTCACAGGTCATTAGTGATAGAAGCAGAGGGAAGGGCTTCAAGCTTCAACAGGGGAGGGTTAGACTGGACATCAGGAAGAAATTCTTCCTGGACAGAGTGATCAGGTACTGGACTGGGCTACTCAGGGTGGTGGTTGAGTCCCCATCCCTGGATGTGTTTAAAAGGCCCTTAGATGTAGTGTTGAGGGACCTGGTTTAGGGGTGAACCTGTATAGTAGGGTTGGTGGTTGGACTTGATGTTCCCAAGGGTCTTTCCAACCTGAATCATTCTATGATTCTGTGATAACGAGGAACCAGGATGCAGAGTCTGGTTTATAAATCTGCTGTGTAGATTACAATCTGGCTTCAACTTCCACTTGACTTTTCCGCCAGCAGCCTACGTGGTTGATGGAGAATGCAGATCCTAAACACTTGAGTGACACATTAAACGTGAGTGGTCTGTAACGCAGGCAACAGGATGAGCAGAAAGGACCCTGTTATTTGTTTACTCAGGTTCATAGAATCATAGAAGCCTGCTCGTAGCCAAGATATGAGAATCTTTAAAACTTGCAAAGCAAAAAATAGCTCCAACAGCCCAGTTAAAATAAACAGTGGATAATCTCTGGTGGCAGAATTACGGAGAGCAGCCAGTGAAAGCAAAGCAAACCCTGATGGAGACTCTTGAATGCAGCCCTGGTGGGGTTTTTTTCACGTAGAACTGCATTATCTTGTGTCTTTAATTCCTCTTTCACACAAACCCTCATGCAAAGGGTTTTTTCAGTGGCAGAAGTCCGCAGTTTCTATTGTGTTGGTCCATTGTTGCTTTGATCCCCCAATCCATTCCTCTCCTCACTGCATCCCTTGTATAAGATTTTAATAGAATCAGAACAGTTTCAGCTGGAAGAGACCTTCAAATCATGAAGTCAAACGTTTTCATAGCCCTATCAGCACCACTAAACCAATACAACCCTTCTCTTAAACACCTCCAGTGATGGTGACTCAACCCTCTCCCTGTAGAGGTTGTTCCAATGGCTAACAACCCTCTCAGTAAAGAAATTCCTCCCGACATCCAACCTGAAACTCCCCTGGCGCAGCTTAAGGCCATTCCCCTTCATCCCTCTCTGAAATTCTTATGGTGAGTTTCAATCTGTGCAATAAACCTTTGAGCGTCGCTGGACTGTTGATTCTCTCAGGACTGTTTCCCTGACTTCCAGGTAAAACTCAGCACACCCACAGAAGAGGGGTTTTTCTGTGCCTGTACCTGATTTACTGGCTTAGGGTTTCTTGTACGTTTGCACAGCTGAATGCCTTGAAACAAAACAGTCAGAAATGGATAAATACACTTAATTATTAGCAACCAACACAGCAAGGGGATGTCTTGGGTCTCTGCATGATGCTCAGTGAGGAAAATGAACCTCCCTGCACCAGCTGATTTGCCCCATGAGGAGTTTTCACCTCACAGAGACAGCCCCCTGCACATCATTAGTATCCCTACAAGCACCCTGTACCCTCACAGCAATTAAGGCCTCACAGGTGAAAGCGCTAATAAGAAATAATACTTTAAAAGATCTGTTAGCTGAGCTCCTGGGAAGGAGTTGTAGGCTGGATTGTGGCTTCTTAGGGTTTGCACTGGCAATGTAAAATGTTTCCCAAATCTTGTTCTACAGTTATTGCAGCTATTATTAACTGTTGTAATTTAAAATAAGATTACATAAGTAAATAAGAGATTCACAGTTTGTTTTCTAAGTTGTAAGTAAATCAAAAGGATCCTAAAGGGAATATCCAAACAATGAAATAAGGAGCCACCAAGTGGAAGGTCCACAACAGGGTGTTTTAGCATCATTCTCCCAATGACTCCTGGATGTTAGTCCATAGAAGACTATTTTCCCTACTGGATCCCTGGGAAGCCTCTGGAAATGGACACAACAAGAGAACCTGCTGTGCAGAAGGTTAGTGGAATTCTTATTTGTTTTCTGCTGCACCTCATTTTTCTCTGCTTAAGGGAGTGTAAAACTTAGTCTTGGGGGACACAGAGAATCCCTCATTGTGCCCAAGGATGTGGGGTCATGCTGACGGTGCTCTCTGAGCACCACAAAAGTGCTCCAAATACCGCAAGTGTATTTGTGGTTTGGAGAGTTGTCTCAAACAGCATCACTGGTGATAGCTCGAGGCAGTCCGGTGAGTTCTGTGTGCACTATCAAGGGGCATATGAAACTGGTCTGTACTGGGCTTGGCTGCAGGGTGTCTGGAGCAGAAATCTTCACTTCAGCCAAGGGAGCTAGGAAGGAGACCTGTTCCTTCATCTAGGCCATGATTTTGGAAGGAGTTTATGAGTATTAGGTGCTCAGAGCTGAGATTTCAAGTGTTATGGCTTCTCCAAGCAGGGTCTAGTCGAGTGCCTGCAAGTATTTCTCCTCTGTATTACAAGTTTGCGCAGAGCCACTGGTGACTCTGGGGAATTCAATTTGCCTCTGTTCTGTGAGTATAAGCCTTGCTCACACCCAGCCCTTCTCAAAAGAGTTGTAAATGACTTTTTTGTTAATGAAAACCAGGCACTCACACACATGGCTTCTTTTTGTCTCTAAAAAAAAGTGAACCCTTTCATTTAATTTGCTCTGGTTTCTCCTCTCAGTCCTCCCAATTACAGACCTGTAGACTGTAATCATTGAGTGTTTTATCCTCCCTCACAAAAAGGGAGAAGAAATCAGTAACAGAAGTGTCAGCAGTGCTGCTGCGGGTTAAAGCAAAGCAAGGAACTCAGCATGCAGAAGGATATCTTCAGCCCAGCCATCTCTAATCATTGTGTGCCAGTGAGGGCAGCAGGGGTCTGGACACCAAGAATCTGGACACCAGCTTTGAACTAGTATCATTATTTTTAAGATACAAATACTCCTGCTGCTGCAGTCAATGTGCAGCAAAGTTTTGATCTTATTTTTAGTTCTTTCCACCTACCTGCTGACCAAAACATGACCTCCCTTGGCACTGGAGGGGTGGGTAGGTTGGTTAGTAGGTTTTTCTGCCCCCTAAAACAGCCCCTTATCTGATTTTACAAGGCTTATTTGAGCAGGCTGAGCTGAGGTCTGCTGAGACTTTTCCTCTTACGGCCCTGAAAATGAGTTGTCCAAGGCCATACAGTCACTGTTGGGTAATATGTGGGGAGGTTTTCTTGCTTTACACTGAGCTTCATCCATGGACAGGGATGATAGATGAATCAGCAGCACTGATTAGCATTTGAAACTTGTAGGGTGAATCCAGAAACTCAACTTTTTCTTGCAAGAAAACTTAAACAGGTTTATTTCACACTTAAATGTCAACTAGTGACTAGGCTCATTGCCTTGATGTATTGCAAAGCACTACAAAAGAAAGGGGGAAAACTAGCTGTTTAAACTTCATAACCAGTTTCCATTGTGTTACCTGGGAAGTCCTGGGTTGTCACACATAGGTTATTTTCTTTCTAGTGTTAAGGCATTAAGGCCATAGCCTACTAGGGAGAAACTGAACAAAACAGACTCAAGAATATTGTGTATGTGTAAAGTCAGAATCTCAGAAACATTTAGGTTGATAGGTTGGGGACCGACCTGTTGGAGACCAGCATCGGAGAAAGGGACCTGGGGGTTCTGGTGGCCAGCAGGACAGCCAGGAGCTGGCAATGGGCACTCGTGGCCAAGAAGGCAAATAGCATCCTGGTGTGGATCAGAAGGAGTGGGGTTAGTAGATGGAGAGAGGTTCTACTCTACTCTCTGAACTGGTGAGACCACATCTGGAATCTCATGTCCAGTTCTGGGCCTCTCAGTTCCAGAAGGATACAGAACTGCTGGACAGAGTCTGGTGCAGAGCCACACAGATGATGTCAGGAGTGGAGCACCTTCCTAATGAGGAAAGTTCTGAGAAAGCTTGGGAAAAAAAGGAGACTAAACGATGACCCCATTCATGTCGATCAATATGGAAAGGGTGGGTGTCAGGAGGATGGAGCCAGGCTGTGCTCAGTGGCATCCAATGATAGTACAAGGGTCAATGGGTGTGAGCTGGAACAGAGGAGGTTCCACATCAATGTGAGAAGGAGCTTCTTTCCAGTGAGGGTAACAGAGCATTGGAAGGGGCTGCCCAGAGGGGTTATGGAGTCTCCTTCTCTGGAGATGTTTATAACCTGCCTGGCCATGTCCTGTGTGACTTGATATAGGGAATTCTGCTGTGCCAGGGGCATTGGACTGGATGATCTTTTGAGTTCTCTTCCAATCCCTAATGTTCTGTGTGATTCTTTGAAGTCTAACTTTTAAAACCCTACTCTTACCTTTATCATCCCTAAAACATCACTAAGCACCTCACACCAAGGGATGGTGACAACCCCCTCCCTGGGCAGCCCATTACAATGCTTTACAGCCCTTTCAGAGAAAAAATTGTTCCTAATGTCCAGCCTAAGTTCCAGAGCAGTGAGCAACATCTCATCTGTTTAATGGAGGGGACTAGAAGTCTCATTGCCCGTCCTGCTGGAGCTGCTCCTCTCAAACAAGGTGGGCACTGCAGGTTAAGGCGCTACTTGTGTTTTGAAATCCTAGCCCTAAAAAATTGGGACTGTTGCAACTGGTTTGGCAGGAAGGGAGGACAAAAGGCTTTGTGAAAGCTGAGTTGCCATTGACACATCTGCCATGGTGATTCCAGAAGTTCTACCTTCAATGCAATTTCCCACTCAAACTCTCTGCCCTTCCCTAAAAGGTAGGGAGGATTGAGTCAGGGGGCAGTGGGCAGACAGAAGTGGCTTGGAAGAGAGTGAGCAAAAGAAAATGAAATTTCTGACAAGGATTTCCAAGTGTTCATGTTGCCCCCTTGACAGTCAAGGGAGAAAAATATGATGGGAACCTGGATAAAAGCCCTCTATTTCAGAAATGAGGTATGAGGCATGCTGGGGAGGGCAGAGCTCAAACAACTGGAGGTGAGAGGGTTTCTCACTGTGCCAAGGAGTGTGCAAAGACAGGTCAGATCACCAGAAAATATTGGAGCAGGCAACACCTGCATGACCTTTGTAGCCTTCAATGCCAGGAGAAAACAACTTGTTGCTGGACTGAGGAACAAAAGGGGTTTACTACCAGTAGCTGTGGCCTGAAGCAGAAAGGCTGGGAAGAGAATCACTGTTTCATGGGAAATTGATAAAAAACCCTACACAGTGATTTCCCTCCAGTTTTATGTTTTCTGTGAGAGAATTTGTAGAATAAATCAGTGCTTTGTTTCCCATTTTTCACCTAAATATTTCTTCCTCATTTCCTCTCCATTCTGATTTCATCTTGTTAAAGAAATTCAATAGGAAACGAAAAGCAGGGAATATGAAATAGCTAAGGGATAAACAAGAAAAAGGTGGGGGTTTAATATGATCAGCTCTTGTCTTTGTCATTTAAACTCTATTTTCTACATTTCTTGAGAACCCTTTGCTGCCATAAATAAGGAATCATAATGCAGAGCTCTGTAATGTGATCGCCTCCTAACCGGGAGTGTTTAGTCTGGAGAAGAGGAGACTCGGGGTGAACCTTCTCCCTCTATCCAACTCCATGGAGGGAGGTTGTAGTCAGGTAGAGGTCAGGCTCTTTTGCCAGGCAACCAGCACCAGGATGAGAGGGCAGAGACTGAAGCTGCCAGGGGAGCATTAAGCTGGATGTTAGGAAGCCCTTCTCCTGATAAAAAGGGTGATCAGAGCCTGGAATGGACTGCCCAGGGCAGTGGCGGAATCCCCATGTCTATAGGTGTTTGAAGGACAGAGAGGTTGTGGCCCTTAGTGCTCTGGTCTGGCCAACGTGGTGATGTTAGGTCTTGGGTTGGGCTGGATGAGCTCAAAGCGCTTTTCCAGCCTCAATCACTCTGTGATTATGTAATGTAGTCCTGGGCTTTGTGAAGATGGGTAATTTTGTCAGGAATAAATTAAGTCTTCTGGATGATACAGGCAATGCCAAGAGCTCCCTCGTGATCCCTTGGTGACAACATGACCCATATGTAGGACACACAGGGAGAGCAACTTGGGTTCAGCTTGGTAAGGATAGGTTAAGAACCTCTAGCTGACTAAAAGCAGCAAACCCTGCCATACTCACTCCCAGGAGGTAACTGCAGTTAACTGGCCCTCTTGGCCAGTATTCCAGCAAGAAGGGCTGTGAGCCCCTCTCAACCTTCCTTTGAAGTCACAGATACCTATCAAGATACCGAGAATATCTTTGATAGGCTCCCAGCTTTGTGAAAAATGGAAGTTTCTGTAATCGCACTTGAAAACCCATTTTTCTTGAAAATCATCACCCCATCAAAGTGTCCTTTTATGGCTTCTCGTGCCATGCTGGGTCAGCAGGATCATGCTGCGGCGTGAAGCACCCTATTAAATCAGAGAACGCTGCATTGTAACTGCAGGGATCAAATATGAAGCAGAGGGAAGAAATAGAAGGTACTGCACTGTGCTGACCCCTTTATTCCTATAGATTGATTGTCCAGCCTGGCCAGCCTCTGCTTTCTGGTCCTCACTGTGTCCTTCCCAATGAGTGCTGCAGCAGGTGGGTGTCATGGACTCAGTTTTCCCCAGAAAACAGCAGGATAACTTACAGAAAGTCTTCCATGCTTGCTCCTGGCCATGCAGTAGTATCAGTGCTTCAACCAGCCTTTTACTTCCCCCAGGAGCTAACACAGGAGGGTGGCCAAGAAGGACCACAGGGACAGTTTTGAGGAGGTGGAACTGTTTGGACAATCACTAAAGCAACTTTTCACAGCTGAGCAGTGAACACCTGAATGGCTGAACCTGTTCGTCTTCAGAAAAGTTCCAAGTTTTTTTTCAGCACTCTGAGCTTTCTCCATAGTCAGCCTCATGTTTTCCTTTTAATATTCTGTAACTGTTTCTAGTTTCTCTTGTTCTTCTCCATCAAGTCCCTGACTTCATGGTATTGATGCTCTCCTATCACCTTTGTAGCAGTCAGCATTTTTTCTTGTGTTTCTGTATTTCAATACCTTGCTCCTGATCAGAAGCAACTTCTCACTGTCTAGAGAACAGGGTATAGTGGGTAGGATGGGGTTGGATTGATGGTTGGACTTGATAATTTTGGATGATCTTCCAACCTTGATGATTCTATGACTCCAGAGCAGCAGCCATTATGGGAATTGTTCATATCCCAGTGCTTAAGGTTGTCAAAGATCATTTAGGTTACCCCTTGCCTTGGAGGCTTCAGTCCAGGGAGCACCTGAGGGTTATGTCTCCACAGGGACTGCAGGGCCACAAGTAGTGCTGGATTTGGAATCCATCAGCATCTCCTCACATCCCATCCTGGACCACTTTCCTTTTTACCCCAGAGTGTACCTGCAGAGCAACACAGAAGGAAGGTCTGAACCTACCTTGCTCTAGACTTGATGCTTTCCTGGGAGACTCTGGTGTAAGCAGAGCAGGAACTGAGTTTCTCAGAGCAGAAGACACTGAGCCAAGCCTTTAGGCTCCCTGGACACAGCATAACTCACAGTTGTGAGATCAGTCATGATCCAGGGACTGGGCTGCTCAGCACTGAAAGGCTGAAGGCACCTCCAGGCTTGGCCGCAACTCGGCTGTCACATGTTCCCAAGTCTAGACAGCAACAACAGGTGTAATTGCGAGTTAACACAGCTTCACTGTGAACTCCAGCAACCAAATCCAGGCTATAGCAAGCATGCTGGATCCAAGGACGCAGCCTGGGCTAAAGCCAGAGACAGTTTTGGCTTTCTTGAGTCCTCTGTGAGCCATTTTCTCTTCTCCCCTCCTAAAGCAAAAGGACTTCTTTCCCTTGCTTGCAGCATTGGAGCTGGGGGAAACCCTAAAGCTTTCAGACCTTTTCAAGACCTCGGCAGCAAATAGCAGAAGTACAGAGCTGCGGAAAACAGCTGCTTGTTGGTCCTTAAATAGCATCCCTGTAGGACTGCAATTGCAGGATTTACCTCTATCCTGTGGGCTGTTCCTTTCAGAGAAACAAGGCTCCTTATGCTGTCAGTTTCTCATTTTCGGTTGGTTTATCCAGGATGACACTAATGTACTGGTGCTTGGAGCGAGGGAAATTGCTGTTCTCTCCACACACAGGACCTGCAGCTCAGTCGCAGATGTGGGAAATATGTATCACACTAATGGAGTTTTCTTGTTTTTGGTATTTCAGATTGAGTAAGTCCACTGTTGGGCTCTGTGTGATTTCTAATCCATTAGTCGCTTCTTGCCCCTGCTAGAAAATGCAGAGCTGTGTTCCCTGTCTCCCATCTTCATTAACTCACTCCCAGCTTTAGCGGCTTCCGACTTCACTGGGTTTAGCTGCAGCTCTGGCTTTGCTTCACTGTTCATTCAGATCCTGGTGCTGGTTGTCCCTGCTCCAAACGAGCCAGCAGGGTGCCCAGGTGGCTGAGAAGGCCAATGGTACCCTGGCCTAGATTAGAAACTGTGTGGCCAGCAGAGGTGATTGTCCCCCTGTACTCAGCACTGATAAGGAGAGATTGAGAGAGTTGGAGCTGTTTTAGGCTGAGGAAGATGAGGTTAAGGACATTGTAGAGATGTTGGTGTTGGTCTCTTCTCACAGGAAGTATCAACAGAAGCAGAAGGAAGGGCTTCCAGCTTAGAGAGGGTAGGTTTATACTTGACATCAGGAAGAAATTCTTCCTGGAGAGTGGTCAGGCACTGGAATGGGCTGCCCAGGGTGGCGGTTGAGTCCCTGTCCCTGGATGTGTTTCAAAGTCACATAGATGTAGTGTCGGGGGATCTGGTTTAGGGCTGAACTTGGAGAGTAGGGTTGATGGTTGTTTGGACTTCACGATCCCAAGGATCTTTCTGAACCAGAATGATTCAATGATTCTAAATGGAGCAAAACCTTGGGGACAGATGTAAAAAAGCTGTATGAGGTGGCCATCAGTGAGCACTGAGTACCCACCACACAGTGAGCCTTGGGTACCCCCAGTCCTAGTTCTACACAAAGCATGGCACCATGCAAACCCCTATGTGGGGTTGGTTGCAACCCTGCTTGTTCAGATCTGATCCAGAGCTTTCTGCTGAAGGTTTGCTGTGTCCTGGGCTTTTGGCATGAGAAATTTGTTTTATCTCCCCCTTGCAAATGCACCTAGATGTCAAAGAAATGGCAACTGGATGAACTGGTATGCTATTGTTTTACTCTGGCTTCACAGTGCTGCAACTGGTTTGAGCACCAGTGTTTCAGAGGTGAGTGCAGCTCCCATCACACAGGACTGATTGCCCTTAGCAGCAAAGCTGAGGTTTGTGATCCATTTGCAGTCCGGTTTTCTCCTTCCAAGTGCTAATATCCTTGCTGGAGGGGTCACCAAGGGTTCAGTGTTCACAGGATTCTCCTGCTTTGTTTTTCTAGCACTAGGGGTACTACAGCATCGCTTACACTGCATTCTCTTGGAAAGAAAAAGACAGCCATGTCTCTCTAGTACAAGATGTCAGGAGTGTTTGTTAGTCAATAATTACTCCTAACCCCTCGTGGCCCTTGCAAAATGATCCTGTTCCTCACAGATAACGATCTGCTATAGGAACAATTCCATTACAATGCCAATAAGAGCTCTCCAATTGATCAGTTCCCTGTTAACCAATCAGAAACTGAAAGGCATCATAAAGCTTGGATGCAGGAAGGATAAAATGTTGGGCAACACCCACTTCTAGGCTCTAAAAATATTAGTTCCTACAGTTTTAACAACGAACTGTTTGGCAGTTTCTTCCATGAGCAGTTTTCCTCTCGAACTGCTGCATACCTCATGTCTTTTGAGGTCACCTCATGCTTCGCCACACCTACTGTGTCCATAGTTAGGGGCAACACTGGCCAAATACCCATTTTACCTTTGGGTCAGTAAAGAAGCCACAATATCAAAGACACTAGTCCAGAGTAGAGCCAGCAGGGAATGAATAGATGCTGAATTTAGTTGTGCAAGAAATTTCTTCCTTCATGATATGAAAAAGGGAACTGTGAGGAGGAGGACAGTGCTGAGAGCAAGAAGGATGCAGCCCTGATCCCTTCACTCCCTGCTGGGAAGCACAAGGATCTCTGGCTTCTTCCTTTTGTCTTCATCCTAGGTCTGCTGTGATAAAATACCTGAGGTTGTCTCTGGGGCAGGATAAGGGCAACAAGAGGAAGGTCTGACCCCAGAGTTAATGTGCAAAGGGCTGTCTGGCAGGGCAGGCTCCTGCTTTCTGAACCCTCCTGTGCTGCTTCTGTGCAACACCTTGATGAGTAATTCTTGCAGCTGGCCTTATCACAGAGACCAGATGTCCTCTGTTCTCAGCAGCCCTGACTCCTGGGATACCTTGCCACACCTTTTCCTTCCCATTCCCTCTGCTCCTTTCCAGTTTTAACCTGTTATCACAGTGATGGGGAGCACTGAGTTCCTTGTGAGGAGACTGAAGGTGACCCAAATCCTTTCATAGATCATAGAATTGTGGGGTTGGAAGGGAGAACATCTAGTCCAACCCTCTGTTAAAGCAGGTTCTCTTACAGCAGATCACACAGCAAAGTGTTCAGGTGGATTTTGAATGTCTCACAGATGAAGACACTCCAGAAACACTCTGGGCAGCCTGTTCCAGTGCTGTTACTTTCTCCCTTTCCAATCACTTATGGAAGGGATAATGTGACTGGGCATCAGACTTCAGATGTTCCTGTGGTTGCATGGTAGTGTAGAGAGCCCATTAGTGTGGATGTAACATCAGGGGTCCCAAGGGGCTGTAGATGCTGCTATCTTGATTCATTCCCTTTTTTGCTAGCACCTGTTTGTTTGCCCAGCTGGGCAGACACTGACTGCCTCAATAACATCAAGAACCAGCATTCAATCATTCATGACTGTATAAATACGCTGTCCTTCCCATATTAGCAAGATATTTACTCTCTTACTATCTCAAGCTGAATCAACAAGGCTGATAGGGAGCAGCAATGCACGACGATACTCGTTTTTTCAGCGATTAGGTGTTCATCATTACCAGCAGCTGCAAACCCACGGCAGCAAACAGTCTGGCCTAAAAGTAGGCAATTTCCTGATAAGGAATCACAGAGAATAAATTACCAGTTTGTTGCCTCTTCCATGAAAATGTGCAATTTTATCCCACCAGACACCCCAAAGGGAGGAGCCTCCTCATCTTTTCCCCACACAGACCTTTGCATTAGAGCCTGGGGCACTTCCAAATCCAGCATTTAATCAGGAGATTACCTCAGAGATGTAAAGATTGCTCTTTAATCCCTGATTCCCAGACAGCTGCCAGGTTAAATGCAGGATGCCGCGTTACCCCTCTTTAGTATCTAGCCCTTAATCGGTCACGTTGAGTATGTGCTGGCCACGGTCCCTTCTCACTTCCAACACCTGATTGTACATTCCAGCTTCCCCCATAACTGTTCTTGCTGAACAACTTCTTCCCTCCAGGAGAACAATATGACCTGGAATAAGCCATGTTCAAACAACAGCACAGCTTGCTCACAGAGCATTTAGATTTTAAAACAATTCTTTGCAGGGCAGAGATAAGGATGTAGAAGAGGAAAGTTACTTTAGTTAGATTTCATGTCTGGGAAACTTGCCGAGCAGCAGGGCGCTTAAGAAGCTCATCCTGTTTAGTTTAAGCAGAAGTGATGACTTGACCTGTTTTCTGAGTATCTGCACCAGAAATTTCTTTCACGAGAGATCTTCCTGGGCCACCAGACAAAGGCATGAGAGGATTCAGGGCTGAAAACAGGATATGAGAGAAATCTGATAGGAAATCAAGACATTTCTGATGATGGAGGAAGATGCTGCCACCACCCCAAATAGTCCACTCCATTGCTAAACAACTGGCTTTTGGAAGCTGCTTTACTGGCCCACTTACTCACGTCCATAGTTGTTTGTGCTGACCAGGAGAATGGGTATTTCCTCTCTGCAGCAATATTTTAGACATCTAAGCTCTCCTATATCTCCCTTCTGCCTTCTCTTCTCTAAATTAAACAGGTCTAGCTCTTTCAATCTTTGTTTTCTAGTCATATTTATTGGTTGGAGGTTGGGGTTTTTTTCCTGGGTCTATCTCCCATTATTTCATGTCTGTCTTGCTGCCCTGGACAGCTGGGACCTCTCTATAATTTCATAGAAGGAAAGTTTATCACACAGTCCTGCTGTATCTATGACCTTGCTGCTGTTTTGTAATGTTTTTCACAGCAGTCTGAGGCTCCCTCTTCTAATTCTTTTCAGGCTCCTCACACAGATGTCTCAGCCCCTATATAAGCAATTGCTTATTCCAAAATGTACAAGATCTCAAATTTGTCCAGATTTTTTGGACAAATTTGTCTCAATCACCTTCCTTTCTGGCCTCCAAGATTTATTCTGGTTTCTTCAATATTTCCTCATTCCAGTTTCTGTAGTAAATGTCCATAAATCATCTGACATGGCTTCATTTTCCCTTTCCTGCCTCTATGTTTTTGATCGCAAAAATTCTTGCTGTAGGTGGCCTAGAGAAGGACAATGGAGCTGGGGAAGGGTCCTGGAGCACCAGGAGCTCTGAGGAGCAGAGAACTGTGAAGGTGTTACGCTGGAGAAAAGGAGGTTCAGGGGAGACTTCCTCACTTGCTACAACTTCCTGAACTTCAGGAGGCTGGACCCAGGTGGGGGTCCGTCTCTTCTCCCCAGGATGAGAGAACAGCCCCAAGCTGCCCCAGCGGAGGTTTAGGTTGGCCTTAAGGAAAAATTTCTTTCCCACAAGGGTTCCCCAGTCCTGACCCAGGCTGTCCAGGGCAGTGGGGGACACCCTGTCCCCGGAGGGGTTGCAAAGATGTGGACCTGTGGGGTAAGGAACAGGGGTCAGTGGGGACCTAGCAGTTGTGGGAGAGTGGTTGGATTTCACCTTCAATGTCATTTCCAGTCTAATTAGTATTGTGATTTTGTTAAGTCCTTTTGACCTCTCTTCATGCTCCACACACACGGCAGGTGCTTACACTGTGGTGTCACCAAACACCTTTTGCTGCTGAAATCACAGAATCATTACGATTGGAAAACACCCCTGGGATCACTGAGTCCAACCCTCAACCCTACTCTAAAAGTTCACCCGTAAACCATATCCTCCAACATGACATCCAAGCAACTTCTAAACACATCCAGGGACAGGGACTCAACCACTACCCTGGGCAGCCCAATCCAGTGCCTGACCACTCTGTCCAGGAAGAATTTCTTCCTGATGTCCCATCTAAACCTACACTGTTGAAGCTTGAACCCCTTCCCTCTGCTTCTGTCACTAATGACCTATGAGAAGAGACCAATACTGACATCTCTACAATGTCCTTTCAAATAGTTGTAGAGAGCCATGAGGTCTCTCCCTAGCCTCATCTTCCTCAAACTAAACAGCCCCAACTCTCTCAATCTCTCCTCATAAGACTTATTCCCTGGCCCTTTCACCATCTTTGTTGCCCTCCTTTGTACTTGCTCCAGCACCTTGATGATTCCCTTGTACTGAGGTGCCCAAAACAGGACCTAGTAGTAAAGGTGTGGCCTCATCAGTGCTGACTACAGGGGGACAATCACCTTCTTACTCCTGTTGGCCACACAGTTTCTAATCCAAGTCAGGGTGCCATTGGCCTTCTTAGCTACCTGGGCACCCTGCTGGCTGATATTCAGCCACCTGTCATTTAGAACCCTCTAGCGAGTCCTTTCCTGCTAGACTGCTTTTCAGCCACACTGCCCCAAGCCTGTAGTGTTGCATGGGATTGCTGTGAAATCTGTCTGAAAACATCAGTTCTGATGTATAAGAGGCAATGGATGTGGTGTTTCACTTTTCTGCTTTTGGAGTTCTTTATTTATTATGCAGTTTACTGTAGGAACCAATCAAACCTGTCTTTAACACTAGATCAGCTCAGCTGATTGATGGTATTGAAATATCTTTGACAGAACCTGGCAGTGTGTGTGTGAACACCCAATTCCTAAGACAGCACAGCTGTAGTTCTGCATGGACAAAACTGTCTTAGCTTCCTATTTACTTTCTTAATTTAAATGAAATGTGACCCAGTGAGTCAAATGCCAGTTACACCAGTTTATATGTACAGGCATACAGCCATACTATTATAACAGCCTACAGGTCTTTATGTTCAGCCATAGCTTCTTGTATCAACAGATGTGCCTGGGAAACCTTGAGGTCCTCTTGTATTAATAATTAAAATGCAGATGATTTGCATTTAGTTGGCTGCAAACCTGTAGCAAATATGCCATCCCAGTTGAAAACGTCGATGGTCAAAACCTGGTTTGTTGATTGAACCTGCTTTGTGCAGATAAATCTCAGCAGCTGTCACTGTTTGCATCAGCTCAGTGTTGGATTTTGTTCCCTGTCTTACAGAAACAGAGTTATTGAGGCTGGAAAAGCCCTCTGAGCTCATTCAGCCCAGACAAGGACCTAACATCACCACATTGGCCACATCAGGGCACTAAGGGCTACAGCCAAGCTGTCCTTCAACACCTCCAGGGATGGAGACTCCACCACTGCCTTGAGCAGTCCATTCCATGGTCTGAGCACCCCTTCTGTGAGGAAGGACTTCCTAACATCCAACCTAACCCTACCGTGGTGCAGCTTCAGGCCCTGCCCTCTCATCCTGGTCACATGGGAGAAAAGCCTGACCGCCACCTGACTACAACCTCCCTTCATGGAGTTGGAGGGAGGGAGAAGATCCCCCCTGAGTCTCCTCCAGGCTAAACACCCCCAGGTCCCTCAGCCTCTCCTCATCACACTTTCCTTCCAGTCTCCCTTCCTCAGCCTTGTTGGTCCTCTGGACCTGCTCCNGGAGTTGGAGGGAGAGATCCCCCCTGAGTCTCCTCTTCTCCAGGCTAAACACCCCCAGGTCCCTCAGCCTCTCCTCATCACACTTTCCTTCCAGTCTCCCTTCCTCAGCCTTGTTGGTCCTCTGGACCTGCTCCAGTAAACCCCATCCTGTTTTACAATCCTGAGCTTAATATCTTGGAGAAATTTGCAGGTATTGCTCACCTGCAATTCTTTGAGAGTGAACTGTGTGCACATCTTGCCAGTCAAATAGCAGATCTCCCAGGGACACATCAACAGGAGAGCTGGGGGTAGAATACAGGCTGCTGATGAGGTGCCACCCCATGCTCTGAGCATTGTACTTCAGGGAAGGATGACGAAAGATAATGGAAAGAATTTTCAGGAGAAAAGCAGAAGTGTGGAGCCATTGAGCAACCAAAAGCTGTTCACATGGGTAGAAGGATGTAGCCAAATTTAGGGAATGTACGTGGTGAGGATGCTAACATAGCTGACATGAGATGAAGATTATGCCCAGGGAGCAGGATAGGAACAAGGATCTTCTCCCTCTGTGCAGAAGTTTGATGTTCCCAGTCATTTTTAGCTTTCTTCTTCTGTTCCTGTGATTTACAACTGCTGAATGAACTTGTTGATCTCAGCTTGTACAGATGGGCCCTGGAGGCTCCAGGTGGATCAGAGGGTTTATTTCTTACATGCTACTCAAATTCAAGCTAAGAATCAATTCCTGAACAAAAGAAAAAAAGAGTACTCCTTGCAAGCCTGAGGATTGTTTTAGAAGCAGCTAAATATTCTCAGTAGAGCTGCTGCTCAGCTGGGTTTCCCTGTTGATGACTTCTTTGATCTTATTTTATTGCCCAGATCAATCATTCTGAGGAAAAACAAAAACAAAACCCCCACCCAAACCCAAGATGTGCTACTAGACCTTCATGTCCAGAAGTTCCATCTGCCTGTGCTGTTGGATCAGTCTCTGTGCAGAGCAAGTCCAGAGCCTCAAATGTGTTAGGTACTTATTGTGTTTCTAGGAGAAACCCACACATAGTGTTGGTAGCAGGCTGAACAGAGCAGAGCATGTGAAAGCAACCACGTACATGCTGTGCAGTTAATGTGGTCAGTCACTGAACATTAGGGATTGGAAGGGACTTCAAAGGATCCAGTCCAATCCCCTCACCACAGCAGAATCTCCTATATCCAGTCACACAGAAGCATGGCCAGGATGGTTTTAAACATCTCCAGAGAAGGAGACTCCACAACCCTCCTGGGCAGCCTCTTCCAGTGCTCTGTTACTGGGAAGAAGTTCCTTCTCACCTTGATGTGGAACCTCCTCTGTTCAGCTCACACCCGTTGCCCCTTGTCTGCCCCTGAGCAGAGCCTGGCTCCATCTTCCTGACACCTGCTTTTTCCATATTGATCAAGATTCATGGGGTTCCCCCTCAGTCTCCCTTTTTACAAGCTCAAGAGACCCAGCTCCCTCAGCCTTTCTATGTCTCATACAATGTTTCTGAGATGCAACAGGCCTCTTCAGCTTGTTCCAGTTGATTTCTACTACTGATATCAACATCAGAAGGGAAATCAGGACTCCCTGTGGTTAATATAATAACAGAATCATAGAATGGCCAGGTTTAGAAGGGACACCTTCACTAGAGTAGGTTACTCTGGCCTTCAACATTTCCAGGGATGGGGCAGCCACAACTTCCTCGGGCAACCTGTTCCAGCCTGTACTTGAAAATTATCTTTCTTCTCTCAAGAGATTTAATTGTATTAAACTATGAGTAGGTTTTACTCAAAATAAACCCAGCATTGTGGGATGAATCATCTCGCTGATAAATGCTGGTTCTTCCTTAATTCCTCCTTTAATCATCACAGCACTGCATTGGATAACACAAAGCACAGCAGGTCTTTCTCTCTTGCCACTTTATGGGAAGGATGCATGAATTAGGGCAATAAAAATTATAAATAAACTTCCAGGTGTGAAGATATTTCTCAGAAGTGACGATTTGAAGTCGCCAGCTCTTTTGTGGTCACCTTCAAGTAGAGGAAAGTCTTGTGTGACACTCATTTCCAAACAGTGTTTCTTAGATAATCTGCAGAACAGCTCGAGGTTTATTTCATAAACCACAAATCAAAAGCCCTACAGAGTGTTCAGTGAGTGCAGGTAGACCTGGCACAACTCTCTCAAGATGAAATCTCTGCCACGTTGTAATAAAATGAAAATCACCCTTTTCAATCTCTCTCCAACAAGATGAAATAACTTTTTCCCTATTGTTGAGCTGGTGAGAAATTTAGTTTCTGTATCTCAAAGTACAGAAAAATCTTTCCATTTCTACTTCAGAATAAAAGATGCTCTGTGATGAGCTTTAAGAGATGTTGGAGCATTCCCCCTTCAGCCCACCCCAGAAGCCAGGTTGAGAAAGGCACGGGATGGAACGGAGCGCTTGGGTTGCACTCGCACCCACACTAAATATTTCCCTTAAATGAAGTAGCCGGAGAGCTGCTACATGGAAATGTAAAGTTAGAACCAATTTCAGCTAAGGCATTTGAAGTGTGAATTGTGCCTAGAAAGCCACTCCAGCTGCACAGAAAATGACCCTGGAAATGTGTCTGAGGTGGTTTTTAGCAATAAGAACACAGTGTAAATTTGAGTCAGTGGAAAGTCCTGGAAGCCAGCCTTTAGAATTGTTCTGAAATAAGAGACTGAGGACTTTGCATTTCATTTCTTTGACTAATGTCAAAAGCTCCAACTTCCCCCAAAAAACAATTATGGCAGGGCAGAGACTTGAGAATTCAACTCTGTGAGTAACTGAAGAGAAAGAAATTCCAATGAATGTTCCAATCTTTAACTGGTGATGCCAGTCTGCAGAAAGCCAAGGATTTTCTGAAAAGCTACCTTTTTCAGGCTTTTATTCAGGTTTTTTGAGGTCTCTTCAGGGTCTTGTCAACCACAGAAGCAATTCAGGATCTTCAGAGCTTCAAACTTTGAAATAACTTGATGGACAAAAGGAGCTTGTGAAACGCTTGTGCTCCAGAGCAGTTTAAAAGAAATGTTGAAATCTCAAAAGCTGTTGAGAAAACACTTTTATCTGAATAGTGATCTTTTCTCCAAGGACCTGAAGCACAGAAAGAACTGGTGCTTTATTCCTGGAGAACAGGGAAATCTTATTGCATTGACATCTGCTTAAGGTATAAATCAGTTGAGTGGGAAAGACAGACGCACGAGGAGGGGAAAACTGACCAACTAGTTAAAAGATTAATTGCTCACATGTCCTTTTCTCAAGAGAATGAGGTTTAGCTCTGTACTGCTTTGCACTAGGCTGCTCAAACCACTGCGAGATGCCCACCATCACGCAGCTGTGTGTGCTTTGGGTTTAAAAGGCTCTCATCTTCAGTTCCTTGAGTACTATTCCCTAAACTAAACAACATCCTATGGTTTTCGAATGAAAAATGAGTGTGAAAATGGGATTTGTACTGGTTTAATGGAATAATTTGAAATTCACACCTTTAATTAACCTCTACCAGTCTTGGGGTCTAAGATGTCTTGTGTTTCAGTGATGGCTGCACAATTACTTTCCTATCTTACTGCACTGGCTCTTTTCAGTGTTCACCGGGTGAGTGGCGGCTGGGGGTGAGGAGTCATTGTCAGGAGCTTCATCCTTGCTATGATAGGAACCCCTGGGATATAAGCTTGAGAATGAGTATTTGGGAAGATCTCTGAAGCCTTTGCACAGTGTATAAGCAAGACAGATCCAACCTGGATAGAACTGAGGGGAGATACAACTGTTCTTCTGTCTTTACTCCCTAATCACCAGACAGGCAGGAACTACTAAATTATTTAAGCTGGGTTTATCCTTGCTCTCCTGCAAACTGTCTATGTGATTCTAGTTAGAAGATCTTCCTAAAATAACCAGTCCTCCCAGTGATCTATGTATTCATTTATACAGTTCCCAACACCCAGCCAGTAGTCCCGTTGGTTAATTTACTCTCATCATCAGACACGTCTTTTATTTCTATCCTTAATTGGTTTAATTTCAGCTTCCAGTTGCTAGATCTTGTTACATATGGGCATGAAAGACTCAAGAGCCCATTATCTTCATTTCTATTCCCCGTGTTGGTACTTACTCGTTATGATCGAGTCATCTTTTAATCTCTTTCTCAATTACCCACATTGTGCTCCTGCGGTCTGTTGCTAGCAAGATGTATTCTCCCACATTTTCAGCATTCATTTGGCTCCTGTGTGAGCCTTGTTTAACCTGTTAACCTTCCTCTGGAGCTGTGGACAAAGGACACAGAGCTATAGTCCCATTATGCTTGCAACCAGCAGTATCACAGAATTGTAGAATCATAAAGGTTGGAAAAGATTTCAAGTCATACAGTCCAACCACTAGCACATCTTCTGAAACACCCTGGCTGCCCATTTGTTGAACCCCTCCAGGGACAGTGCCTCCATGTCCTCCCTGGGCAGCCTGGTCCAAGGCCTCCCCACTCTTCTGGAAAGAAGCTTCTCCTAAGATTCAGTCTGAACCTCCCTTGACACAGCTTGACCCTTTATCAAGCTCAGCCTTTGATCTCTTCGACAGTTCCCTGTATTTCTATCCAATCATCTATTTGGACTGCAGCATTAACGTTTTATCCATCTGTTCATCGACCACTTATCAGATCACTGTTTCCTGCAGCAAAATTCTCCAAGGACCTTTTTCATCATATAGGGTTTTGCAAAGTATTGCTAGGGCAGGTGCCGCTGCTTCTTTCACTCTTGCTGATCATCTGACATAAAACATTCTTTATCTGGGGGTTGTCCTCCTTATTTTTGTCTAAATCAATGATCTTTAACTGTGTGTAGCTGCATGATTTTCCAACAGAGACCCTGCCCTGAGACCCATAGCAGATGTTGGGCTGGAAAGAATCATAGAAACATTCAGGTTGGAAAAGACCCTTGGGATAATCAACCCTACTCTACAAGTTCACCCTAAACCACATCACTCAACACTACATCTGAGCAACTTTTAAACATATCCAGGAATGCACACTCAGGCACCACTCTGGGCAGCCCATTCCAGTGCCTGACCACTCTGTCGAGGAAAAAATTCTTCCTGATGTCCCTCCTAAGCCTACACTGTTGAAGCTTGAAGCCCTTCCCTCTGCTTCTGTTGCTAATTACCTGTGAGACGAGACCAGAACCAAAATCTCTACCATGTTTTTCTGATAGCTGTAGAGAGCTGTGAGGTCTTCCCTTAGCCTCCTCTTCCTCAAACTAAACAGCCCCAACTCTTTCAATCTCTCCTCATCAGATTAACTCTCCAGGCTCTTCCCCAGCTTTCTTGCCCTTCTCTGCACTTGCTCCAACACTTCGATGTCTCCCTTGTACTGAGGTGCCCAAAACTGGCCACAGTACTCAAGGTACAACCTCCCCAGTGCTGAATGCAGGGGAAGATAAAATGAAGCCAACTTTCATCAGATGCCTATAAGCCATGGCCTCATTATTTTGTTTTCTGCCATTCTCATTTAGCTCCACAAATGAGTTTAGCCTTAACTGATGAGT
Organism: Rhinopomastus cyanomelas; assembly: GCA_013400115.1. NCBI lineage: Eukaryota > Metazoa > Chordata > Aves > Bucerotiformes > Rhinopomastidae > Rhinopomastus > Rhinopomastus cyanomelas. Next base: position 122,825 of record VXBP01007149.1, on the reverse strand, counting down.
TCAAAGAGAAGAAAATATATATATGTATCTAACGAGGCCTTCTTTTTCTGTAGCTTGTGAACTGGCAAAACCCAGGCACTAATACACTTGATCCTCAAAATTGCTGGCGGAAAACCAGCCTACAGGAGCAGTGTTTGTACTCAGTGGCAGTGTATTTGCATGAATTTGTGTTTATAATGTGGTGCTGCTGCAGAATAAAAATCCTAATTCAGTTTTGAGAATGAAAAATGAGTTTGGAGAAGAATTACCAGGCTTGGCATAGGAAATCTAAAAAGAGAATGAAGAAGAGACCTGTTGCTGCCCAGAATTGGGATTTTCAGTGGCATGACTGGCTTTGCCAACCTGCTTCTCTGTTACCTGCTGGCTAAAAGATTTAATAGAATCACAAGATGTTTTAGGTTGAAAGGGACTTCCAAATGTCATCTATTCCAATCCCCTTACAACAAGAAGGGACATCACTCATTTAGTTTCCTCAAGGTTTCTCCATGAGAACAGGTTGCTTCTTTCTGCAATTTCTCTTCTATAGAGGGGTCAAACTTCTACCTCCCTGAAATCTTCATGTCTACTTCCCTGAATTTTCCCCTAGACACAGCTTCTGCACTTCCCTTCCCTCTGCCAACAGGCCATTCCACCGTCTTGACATAAATTAACTGCTCTGCTAAGAGCCAGAGTAGCGTGGGGGCAGGAATTTAATTTGCTCCTGCAGGTAGAAATCTTTACGATCTCTTTTTCAACTTTATCACTATAGAAAGACTTTTTGGACAGACAAGAGAAAGCAATGACTTGTCAGGGTTTAATAAATGTATTGCTGTCAGCCAGGCTGAAGTAATGCACCACTGTGTCCCCTCCTGCCACCATGCCAGGCTCCTTCGATCCAATCCCCACACGCACACCATGAGCACTGGGTGGACTGCAGAAACAAAGTGCTTTGCAATCGTTTGTTCATATCTATTTTTGCTTTTTTCTGCTGGGCAATATGTTCCTCTGCTTTTCAGCTCTGGATTTTGCTGTACCAACAGTCTCTCGGCAATTCCATGGCAGTTTGCTCCGCTGTTTCATTTCCATGAAGGGGCTTTGCGCTGTCACGGCTGTAACAAGGATCACAGAACTAACAGGGTGTTGCACCCATGTCGGGATCATTGCTGCTTCTCAGACCCATTGGGAGGTTTTTTCTCCCAAGTCACTAGTGACAGGACAAGAGGAAATGGCCTCGAGTTGTGCCAAGGGAGGGTTCGATCAGACATCAGGAGAAAACTCTTCTCTGACAGAGTGATCAGGGGTTGGAACAGGCTGCTTAGGGAGGGAGGGAGTTACTGTCCCTGGAAGGGTTAAAAAAAAAAAAAGTAGATGTGGCCCTGGGGTACAGGGTTAGTGGGCAGGGTAAGTTTGGGTTGATGGTTGGACTGGATGATCTTGGAGATCTCTCCCAACCTTCACGATTCTGTGATTCTGTCTTCCCACACTTGCTCTCTTTGGACAGCACTTATCTTTCTCAGAGGATCGAGATCCATTTAATCTATTTGCAAGGAAACTTTGAATCTACCTCTATATCCCAGCTGGACTTCTTCCACAAAGCCTTGCCCTAGCTCTACTAGGAGATACAGATGTGATGCAGTTATGGAATGAGCATCTGTGATCTAGGAGATGCCTGAGTCCAAGCTGAATTTTCTGTAGGCCTGACCTGAATGACTCCATCAGTCACCCAGAACTAATGATGTTCATTTCTTTTGTGGCAGATTCAAGCTCTCCAAACAGCTTTTATTTTCTGTACGTTATGTTTTCCTTAAAGCGTGTCTGTAGGAACCTCTAGACAATATTCCCAGATTCGTGGAATTATGGATAAACTCAAAGAGTCTCTCTCCCTCTGAACCTTTCCTATAAACATGGTGGTTTATAAAGGAGCCAGGAAGAAAGATGATATGTTCCTGAGTGACTTGGTCTAGATGATCCTGTTCTGGCAGGGGATTGGACTAGATGATCTTTTGAGGTCTCTTCCAATCTCTAATATTCTGTGATTCTGTGATACTCTTAGACAGGTGTTTCAGGAGATGATTTAGTGGTTCTGGGTTGTAGGGTGCATGATTGGACTTGATGGTGTTGAAGGTCTTTTCCAGCCTTGACAATTTGACAATATCTATGTTCACAGATAACAAAACTAGATGTAATAGGAAAAGTTGCCTTGTTTGCTGCAGGTCTCTACCCTAAGGCATATTTATACTGCCTGAAATGATGTGTGACAGCACTTTCCCCATTGCTTTTAGCACTGCCAGGCCATGGCAAAGTCATATTTCCCCAAGCTGCATGACTGAGGCCATAGAATCATAAAATGATAGAATGGTTAGGGTTGGAAGGAACCCTAAAGATCACCCACCGTGCTGCACAGGCAGGGGGGACACCTTCACTAGAGCAGGTTACTCAGGGCCCCAGACAACCTGGCCTTCAACACTGCCAGGGATGGGGCAGCCACAACTGCCTTAGGCAACCTGTTCCAGCATCTCAGCACCCTCACAGCAAAGAATTTATTCCTCATGTCCAGCCTCAGTCTCCTCTCTTCAAGTCTGGAACCCTTTCCCCTTGTTGTCTCACTACCACCCACGTCAAAATTCCTCCCCAGCTTTCCTGTAGCCCCCCTTCAGAGATTGGGAAGCTGCTAGAAGGTCACTTGGGAGCCTCCTCTTCTCCAGGCTGAACAACCCCACCTTGCTCAGCCTGTCCTCATGGGTGAGGTGCTTCAGCCCTCTGATGATTTTAATTGCTCTCCTCTGGACACCTCCCGGAAACTCTGTGTCCTTCTGATGTTTGGGACTCCAGAACTAGACTCAGTACTGCAGGTTGGGTCTCACCAGTGCAGAGTAGAGGGTGGAAAATCATCTCCCTCAACTGACTGTCCAGTTGCCCAGAGCCTTCTCCAGCCTCACTCTGAATATCTCCCGGGATGGGGCCTCAGCTATTTACCTGGGCAACCTGTTCCAGTGTTCAACCCCCTTCCTGTTAAAGAACTTCCAGGCTTGTTCCAGCATCTTGCCACCTTGTTCCACATTTCTCTCCCTGTAGATGTGAGAATTTACTACTTACTCACTTCTCTCTGTGCACAGACATGGAGTTCAGCACCTGAGAACCAATATGTTTTATGGGGAGAGATAAAAAATAGATTTAATCGTGTCCGTTAACTGCTCTAGAAACACACACCGACATACTCTATTAACTGAGCCTCTTCAGCCATTTTTCATTTATGCTGTCCAATTCCTGGTTCCAAGGCATTTAATTACTCCCACTTTGTTAGAAGATCCCACTAAATCTCTTGATTTATGCAATGCACCATAAATAAGAGCTTTTCTCCACATTGCCTTGTTCCTTTACAATTGCATGGGCTCACCAAAGACATCTGCATGAACTTTTACAGGACCTAATACTACCTTTCACACTGAGCCAGAAAGGTAGTAAGGTGCCCAGGTGGCCTGGAAGACCAATGACATCCTAATTTGGAACAGCAATAGTGTGGCCAACAGGATTAGGGACATCATTCTCTACCTGTCTTGGGCAACTTGGAGGTCTCCCCTTGAGTATTTGTGCAGTGCCTGGCCCCTCACTTCAAGAAAGAGATTGTGGGGCTGGAGCAGGTCCAGAGGAGCAACAAGGCTGGGGAAGGGACTGGAGGGAAAGTCTAATGAGGAAGGCTGAGGGAGCTGGGGATGTTGAGCCTGAAGAAGAGGAGACTCAGGGGACCTTCTCCCTGTCTCCAATTCTCTGAAGGGAGCTTGTAGTCAGGTGGAGCCCACGCTCTTCTCCCAGGCAACCAGCACCAGGATGAGAGGGCAGGGCCTGAAGCTGCCAGGGAAGGATTAGGTTGGATGATATGAAGCCCTTCATCATGGAAAGGGTGATCAGAGCTCCCCATCCCCGGAGCTATTGAAGGACAAGACTGGCTGTGCCCCTTAGTGCCCTGGTGTGGCTGTTGTGGTGATGTTAGGTCCTGGTCTGGTCTGGATGAGCTCAGAGGGCTTTTCCAGCCTCAACCATTCTATGATTCTGTGATCTTTCTTATGTGCTGTTTGCCACCACAAATCAGAACTGGCAAGCACTGTCCCACATGTAATTACCCACACTATCAGTCCCTGTGGGTACTACTCTGTCTTTGGGGGGTTTTGGGGGTAATTTTTGTTTCCACAGTCCTATCATTGTAAGCGCTCATCCGTGAGTTTTTTGGATTATTTGCAAAATAGGATTAAGACATGAGGCAACATTTATTTGGGAATTTACTCATCAGTCTACCAAGGCAGAGAAGGTCAAGGACTTCATTAAAACAGATTAATGTAGAACAACTGTTATCTAATAAGACTAGAAAGCCTCGAGGACCTTTTTGCTCATGGTAGAAATATCCCGCTAACACGAATTATTTGTGAGAACAACAAAAGCCGCTTCAGAAGTGGCGCAGTCGCAGCCTGGAACATGACAGCAGATAGATTCTCTTTAGCCACTGCAGCCATTGATAAATTAGTTCGTGTTCGAAATTGGCATCCTGTCAGCCAGCTGAAGGGGACTGTAGCAAGTGCTGCAATTAGTGCTCCCCATGGAGCGAAGGCAGTGACAGCGTCCCTGCATCTCAACACTGTTGAGAACTCTGGCGCTGGTTTATTATTCAGCCTTTACAGCCTATCCACTCCACTCCAAGCTCCAGGGAATGGGCTGGATAATAATTCTGTAAGTTGAGTACTTAACCTGCTTGCTTCGTTTGCAAAGAAGAGTCTTCATAAAGCAGTGACTCATGAGGAGTGCCTCTTAGGGATGGGTTGGGAAGGCTGTGTTGAGTGGAAGGGCCAGAATTAGTGTTGCAGCAATTTTATTTCCCCTTTGTTATCTTCCATTGACCAAAGAGGACTCACCAGCATGGCAGATGATTCTTCCTCCTCTGTTTGGTTCTTGTGAGACATNGTTTGTAAGCTGGAACATAGGAGGTTCCACATCAACCTGAGAAGGAACTTCTTCACGGTGAGGGTGACGGAGCACTAGAACAGGCTGCCCAGGGAGGTTGTGGAGTCTCCCTCACTGGAGATATTCAAGACCCGACTGGATAGTTCCTGTGTGACTTGGTCTAGGTGATCCTGCTGTGTCAGGGGGATTGGACTAGATGATCTTTCGAGGTCCCTTCCAATCCGTAATGATTCTATGATTCTAGGAGGTTCCACATCAATGTGAGAAGGAACTTCTTCCCAGTGAGGGTGACAGCATTGGAACAGGCTGCCCAAGGGAGTTGTGGCATCTCCTTCTCTGGAGACATTTAAAACCCGCCTGTGCAACTTGGTCTAGGTGATCCTGCTGTGGCAGGGGGATTGTACTAGATGATCCTTTGAGGTCCCTTCCAATCCCTGATATTTTGTGATTCTGTGAAACCAGATCTCCCAACACGACATCTAAGTGACTTTTAAACACATCCAGGGATAGGGACTCAACTACCACCCTGGACAGCCCATTCCAGTGCCTGACCAGTCTCTCCAGGAAGAATTTATTCCTGATGTCCAGTCTAAACCTACCCTGTTGAAGCTTGAATCCCTTCCCTTTGCTTTTGTCACTAATGATCTGTGAGAAGAAACCAGCACCAACACCTCTACAATGTCCTTTCAGATAGTTGTGGAGAGCTATGAGGTCTTCTCTTAGCATCCTCTTACTCAAACTAAACAGCCGCAACTCCCTCCATCTCTCCTCATCATATTTATTTTCCAGGCCCTTCCCCAACTTCATTGTCCTCCTCTGCACTTGCTCAAGCACCTCAATATCTCCCTTGCACTTAGGTGGCCAAAACTGGACCCAGTACTCAAGGTACAACCTTATCAGTGCTGAGTACACGGAGAAAAATCACCTCCCTACTTCTCCTGGAGACACAGTTTCTAATCCAGGCCAAGGTGCCATTGGCCTTCTTGGTCACATGGGTACCCTGCTGGTTCATATTCACCCACCTGTCAATTAGAACCATACAACATCATATTAAAATAATACTTGGATTTCCATGTCATAAAAACAGAGGTGTTGCCTGTTGTTCTGATGTCTTTAAGTCAAAGTCCATAGAACTAGAAGAAATGACTTACAACTACTGTTAATGGTGAGGCCAAACATTCATACTGCTATTGCATCCCAAGGCAGCACACATGGAGCACAAGTCAATTAAACTCCTCTGCTCCTTCCACTTTCCCAGTGGAACCCAAAGGGCATCTTTTCACAGTTTTTGAAGAATTTTCATATGCTCAGACCTCATTCAAAATGAGAACTGACCTCTGTCTGAAGCCCACGGGCTTTGTGAGCACGGGGCACGTTTAGGTTCAAAACCTTCAGATGTGCTCATGCAGCATTGATAACCAGGTTTAAGGCAATCCTGTCACTTAGGAAAAATACTGGAGCTATCCTCTTCACATTCAGTCAGTTCCTTTCACAACAGCCACCTAAACTCATATCAGAGTATGCATGTAACACATCCATGAGGGACCACATCCCAAAAACGTGTCACATTGTGCCTATTAAATGACACCGTACCCTAGCACAGCTGATGTGCAGAACCGTGCCTTGACTGCCATAGAATCATACAAAAGAATCATAGAATCTCATGGCTGGAAAGGACCTCCAGGTTCACCAAGTCCAGCCCTCAGCCCCACAGCTCCCTAACCCCTACACCATGGCCTCAAGTGCTCTAGCTACTAGGTTATTAAACACCTCCAGAGATGGGGACTCCACCGCCTCCCTGGGCAGCCTGTTCCAGTGCCCAGTCACTCTCTCAGTAAAGAACTTCTTCCTAAGATCCCATCTAAACCTCCCCTTATACAAGTTGAGGCCATTTCCCCTCATGCTACCATTAGTAATTTGGCAAAAGAGACCAGCACCAGCCTTGCTACAACCTCCTTTGAGGTAGCTGTAGAGAGTAAGAAGGTCGCCTCTCGTCTTCCTCTTCTCTAGACTAAATAATCCTAGTTCCCTCAGTTGCTCCCCACACGTTGTTTGCCAGCCCTCTCCCCAGCCTCGTTGCCCTTATCTGGTCCTTCTCCAGCCCCTCAATGTCCTTCTGATTCTGTGATGTCCAAAACTGGACCCAGTACTCAAGGTGTGATCTCACATCTTGGTTACCCCATTCCTGATCCTGGCCAGGATGCCATTGGCCTTCTTGGCCACCTGTGTACCCTGCTGGCGCCTGTTCAGCCAGCTGTCAACCAACACCCCCTGGTCCTTGGGCGATACTCAAAACTCAACAAGTCTTTGAGCAGCCTGAGCTAAGAACCCCAGAGATCCCCTTCCAACCTCCATTGTTCTGTGATTCTGTAAAACCCACACCACCGGAAACCTGAGTTAAGTGCTCGTGGAGGAGAATAAACTGGTCACATCTCTCTAGGTATGACTGCCTTGGGACATACGCTTCTGTGATATGCAGCCCATGGCTTTGCTCTGACCATATTTAACAAATGGAACTACATTAAAATGAGCACAGAGAAGCAGTTTTGTCTTCTATGTGAAATCCCAGTGCATTTGTGGAGGAAGTGGGAAACCTCAGGTGGAGCATTTACACTCCACAAACTTTCACATTAAGATGAGATACAGTCCCACCTCCTCTTCCTGCCCCATCGCTTATCCCTCTTTTTTAAATGGTTTTATGAAACAAGAGAAAGTTAACCTCACAATAAGCTCGTGGTCCACAGTAGGGTGATGTTCTGAAGGAAGGGGAAAGAAAATTATTTTCATAATAGAATTAATTTCCACAGCCTAATAGATGTGATTTTAATCAACAAGGAGAAAGTGGTTTCCCTACCAGCGGTGACTTTGTTTTACCTTGTCCCTGTAAACTGCACCTTGAGTACTAGGTCCAGTGTTGGGCACCACAGTATAATGAGGACATTAAGGGGCTGGAGCAGGGCCAGGGAAGAGCAACAAGACTGGGGAGAAGGCTGGAGAACAGGCTCTGTGGGGAGCAGCTGACGGAACTGGAGTTATTTAGTCTAGAGAAGAGGAAGATGAGAGGAGATCTTATTGCTCTCTACAGCTACCTCAAAGGAGGTGGTAGCAAGGCTGGTGCTGGTCTCTTCTCCCAAATTACTAATGGTAGCATGAGGGGAAATGACCTCAAGTTGCATCAGGAGAGGTTTAGATTGGATCTTAGGAAGAAGTTCTTTCCTGTGAGAGAGTGATTGGGCACTGGAACAGGCTGCCCAGGGAGGTGGTGGAGTCCTCACCTCTGGAGGTGTTTAATAACCTAGTAGCTAGAGTACTTGAGGCCATGGTGTAGGGATTAGGGAGCTGTGGGGCTGAGGGCTGGACTTGGTGAACCTGGAGGTCCTTTCCAGCCATGAGATTCTATGATTCTATGAGCGTTCCCAGTTACTTAAATCAGAAACCATTCCCACTGCTAAAACAGCTGATCCTAACTCTGGATAGGTAGGAATTCTTCCCTGGAACCAGATAACTCATGGAAAATCCATCTCTCACTAGGTCCTTTGGGTGTTGGGTCTTACAAAAAGAAAGGGAAATGCAATTTTAAATAAACTTATTCAGCAGGGAAACCAAACAAACAAATAAATTTAAAAAAAACTCAAACCTGAAAAATGCTGAGACAAGAACTAACGGTGCCTGAACAGGTCAGAAGTAGTTCTGGGCTAGAAATTGAAAAATGCTTCAAGTTACTTCATTGAATCATAGAATCATTCTGGCTGGAAAGGACTTCCAAGGTCATCATGTCCAGCCCTCAGGCCAACAGCTCCCTATCCCCTACACCATGGCCTCAAGTGCTCTAGCTACTTGGTTTTTAAACACCTCCAGAGATGGCGACTCCATCACCTCCCTGGGCAGCCTGTTCCAGTGCCCAATCACTCTCTCAGCAAAGAACTTCTTCCTAAGATCCAATCTAAACCTCTCCTGATGCAACTTGAGGTCATTTCCCCTCATGCTACCATTAGTAATTTGGGAGAAGAGACCAGCACCAGCCTCGCTACCACCTCCTTTGAGGTAGCTGTAGAGAGTAAGAAGGTCTCCTCTCAGCCTCCTCTTCTGCAGACTAAATAACCCCAGTTTCCTCAGCTGCTCTCCATCGGCCCTGATCTCCAGCCTTCTCCCCAGCCTTGTTGCTCTTCTCTGGTCCTGCTCCACCCCCTCAATGTCCATCTTATCCTGTGGCGAGCACACTCCTTACACTCCTGAGGGAGTATCAATGTGAGTAGGAAACCCAACGAGACGAAGTGTAATAACTTTTCTCAATGAGACTACAAAAGGCTCTTCTTCCCAGAAAGAGTGGGGAGGCCTTGGAACAGGCTGTCCAGGGAGGAGGTGGAGGCACAGCTCCCAGAAAGTTTTAACAAATGGGCAGCCAAGGTGTTTCAGCAGATGGGTTAGTGGGTTGGGCGTTGTAGGGTAGATGGTTGGACTTGATGGTCTTGAAGATCTTTTCTTTTCTTGATAATTCTAGGATTCTAAAGCTGTTACCCAGTAATAGAGGGAGGGTTTGGAGGGGTGGCTCTGGGTTTCCCTGTCAGTTGAGCATGATGAGTGTGATTAGTGCACCATCCCCCTTTGCACAATGTTTTCCTTGATGCTGGTGCTGCTCCCTTAATAAATTATAAACAACAGTAATGATTTCTGAGATTCTTATTTCATTTTACAGTTATTTATTGGCTTTTCCCATAAGAGACTGGCTTGCTGGAGCTGGGAGATAAGCTTATTAGAAACCATAGCACAATGCTTTGAACACATGATTTATGTGTTTTCAGGCCACTACTGAGTAATCAGCTTATTCTGGAGCCAATCCAGCCAACTTTGCTCGTACTTTAATCACCACAGCTGGGAGTCACCCAGACCACAGGTTCCTAAAGCCTTGTCTCAGCTCACTGGGCCACATTCTCCCAGTTTTAAATTAACTTCCTACCACAGGCAGCGATGAGCTATTGCTGATTTACACCAGCGAGCCACTCTACCCACAGCCGACAGTAAAGCGGAGCCAACACCATGAATAAAGGGTGGGCAGGGGGTAATTTATTGTAATGAATGGTGCTGATGCACGGTGGGATGGTTTGAATTCCTCAGAACCAGTATTTAGAATGTAATGCTGAAGTGATGCATGAGGCGGTGGTCAAGAAATCCTCCCAGTTGAGCCCCTGAATCAACAGAGCACATAACCATGGCCATTCTGTAATGGGATGCATGTATGCAGAATTACAGAATCACAGAACATTAGGGATTGGAAGGAACCTCGAAAGATCATCCACTCCAATCCCCCTGACACGGAACAATCCCCTAGGTCAAGTCACACAGGAACATGGCCAGGTGGGTTTTAAACATCTGCAGAGAAGGAGACTCCTCAACACCCTTGGGCAGCCCCCTCCAGCGCTCTGTCACCCTCACTGGGAAGAAGCTCCAAATTGATGTGGAACGTCCTGTGTTTCAGCTCACACCCAGTGCTCCTTGTCCTATCATTATGTGCCGTTGAGCAGAGCCTGGCTTCATCCTCCTGATACCTGCCCTTTCATATTTATCAACTCCCTTCATCATCTTTGTGGCTCTGCACTCTCAAGCAGTTCTGTCCCCTCTGGAACTGAGGGTTTCGCTGAATCCTGATGTCAAATTTATATTTCACAGAATCACCTTGCCCTGAAGATCCTTTCCTTCCAACCCCTAATGATAATTATCTGTGTATTACAGAATGGTTCAGGTTGGAAAAGACATTCAAGATCATCAAGTCCAACCATGAACCCAACTGTCCTAAGAGCACAGCTAAACCCCGTCCCTGAGCTCTAGACCACCACGACTGTGAGAGACCAGCTCTGCTCTGCTCCTCAGCACCCGGAGGATCTGGTTCAAGCAGTTTATCCCTGAGCATCTCAGTACTCATAGCATAGCTGCAGTTTTGGCTGGGTGCTGGTGTTTTGCTGTCCTCCTTCTACTCATCATATTTTCACGGGCTGCCTGATCTGCTCTGATTTCACAGGGTCTGGTTCCTCTGCTGCCCCAGAGGGCTTCTCACTTGGCTCATCTTTATTCAGCCTCCATGAGCTCCCTTTGACTGCAATGATCTGCAGATGTGGCTAAGACATCAGGTTTAATGCAGATGACATGCAGATTTATGTGAAGTTTATTCCTAATTATTCTTCCTCTTCTTATGTTTTATCAGTTTGTCTTGAGGACACCGAGGCAGAGCTGTCAGATTTTTTTCTTTCCTAGTCTATATTTAATACTCCTGAGACTTGAATCTGAACTATTTGTTTCAGACATTGGCTTAAAAATGCTGCTTCTTTCTCAAAAACCTGATGAATACAGTAACTGTCATCATGGCTGACCAGGGCAGCTCACAGATCCTCCCTTTCAGCTCAGCACTTGCCATGACCGCAACTCGCATTGCAAAGAACTCCATCATTGCAACTGCAGACCAGAAAATTGAGGTGTATATTTTACAGTTTTAATTAGTTTTATTGGTTTTCATTCTTTATTTTTCCTTATTTTTTCTCTTTTTTCTTTTCTTTCTCTTTTCTTTTTTCTCTTCATCTTTCTCTTCTATTTTCTTCATCTTTTTCTTAATCTTTCTTTTTTCTTTATCTTTTTCTTTTAATCTTTCTTTTGATTTATTAATTTTATTTGTCTTTTTTATTATTAATTTTTTACTAGTGTTATTTTTTTGTTATTTTAAAAGCTGTTACTCTTTTTAATGTTTTTATTTTATTATTCTTATTTTATTATTGTACCTGGGGTTTTTTTACAAATTATTTTGTTATTTTTTCACATTATTATTCTGTCTTTATTTTTCAATTTATCTTTTATTAGTGTATGACTATTTTTACTTTTTCAGATTTGTTTTTCCTTTTTCAACATGAAAACGCCAAATAAATACAAACACAAACATTACTTTTTCTAATCCTCTCAAGAAAAGAACACCCCTGATGTTAGCAAGTGCTTTAACAGTTCTCCAAACTATTTTGAGGTGATATTTTTTAGTTCTCATTCGGATTTCAGCCTTTTTCAAGTCACACCAGCAGAACAAAACACAACAACTGCAATTCCTTCTGAAAGCATCAGCAAGTTTCAACAGAGACATCACTCTATAACTACCAGAAAAGGAGGTTGTAGTCAGGTGGGGGTCAGGCTCTTCTCCCAGGCAACCAGTGCCAGGATGAGAGGGCAGGCACTGAAGCTCCCAGGAGAAGGTTAGGTTGGATATTAGGAAGCCCTTCCTTGGGGAAAGTGGGATCAGAGCCTGGAATGGACTGTCCAGGGCAGTGGTAGAGTCCCCATCCTTGGAGGTGTTGAAAGACAGAGTGGCTTTGGCCCTAAATGCCCTGGTCTGGTGGATGTGATGTTGGGTCTTCGTCTGGGCTGGATGAGCTCAGAAGGCTTTTCCAGCCTCAGTCATTCTGTGACCTTGATGCACAACTCACTGGTGGGTGCTATGAGCTAATGCAATAGGTTTTGAGACTCATTCAAAAAAAAGAAAGCAGCTGAGTTATTTTTAAGTTTCCCAGCATAGGATTCTCAAGGGTTTCTTCTCTTCTGGTAGCTCTCAATGGACAAGAGATGAGTGGTTCTGTTCAGGCACAGCACCACGCTGCAACCTGCTACTGCTAAAGAATTAATTTTGTAATCCTAGATGCTGAAATAAGCACTAACCTGTAATTCAGTGACTGCTCAGACATCGAATGGTTTAGGTTGGAAAAGACTTTAAGATCACAGACTAACAGGATCACAGAATCTCAGAACCACAGAATCATTAAGTATTGGAAGGGACCTCACAAGATCACCCAATCCAATCCTCCTGCCACAGCAGGATCATCCAGACCAAATTGTGCAGGAACATATCCAGGTGGGTTTTAAAGATCTCCAGAGAAGGAAACTCCACAACACCACTGGGCAGCCTGTTCCAGTGCTCCGCCACCCTCACTGGGAAGAAGTTCCTTCTCATATTTATATGGAACTTCCTATGTTCCAGTTTACATCCATTGCCCCTTGTCCTATCACTAGATGACATTGAGAAGAACCTGGCTCCATCCTTCTGGCACTCACCCTTCATATATCTACTAAATCCGCCCTTAGACCCACAGGAAGCAGCCTGATGGAACAACACGATGGCCAATAGGGCTTCTAGCACCCTCAAATCCAGCTGGGCTGGTCCCAAGAGAACACAGTCAGGCTGTTGCACCAAAACCACCTCTTTTGGAAAGACAACACTCACTGCCAGCCTGGTGGCCCTGACCTTTGGCTGTGTGTGATTCCAGCCTGCAGCTCTGGAAATGTCACTGCAGCTTCTCCTTTATATGGTTCTATTAATCATCAAGGTGATCCAGAAGCTTTCAAATCTCCAAAGGGGGTACAAGAAATCTGGGGGAGGGCTTTTGACACAGATGGTAGCAAGAGGACAAAGGGAATCAGTGCTGGATTTGAAGAGCAGAGATTCAGGTTGGACATGAGGAACAAATTCTTTGCTGTGAGGGTAGGGAGATGCTGGAACAGGTTGCCCAAGGCAGTTGTGGCTGTCCCATCTCTGACAGTGTTGAAGGCCAGGTTGGCTGGGGCCCTGAGTAACTTGCTGTCGCAGTCTCTCTCATCACATCCTATTATTCCTCAGGACACCCTTTGTTCCAACCCCACCACTCAAATATTTATACATATTAATGAGGTCACCCCTCAGCTTCCTCTTCTCCAAGCTAAAGAGACCCAGCTCCCTCAGCCTTTCCTCACAAGGGAGGTGTTCTACTCCCTTCATCATCATCATTGCTCTACGCTGGACTCTCTTCAGCAGCTCCATGTTCTTCTTGAATTGAAGGACCCAGAACTGGACACAATACTCCAGATGTGTATCACTAGTGCAGAGTAGAGGGGGAGAAGAACCTCTCTCCATCTGCTAACCATCCCCCTTCTGATCCACCCCAGGATGCTGTTGGTCCTCTTGGCCACAAGAGCACATTGCTGGCTCATGGTCATCCTGCTGTCCACCAGGACCCCCAGGTCACTTTCTCCTATACTGCACTCCAACAGGTCAGTCTCCAACCTATCTTCTACCTAGGTTTGTTCTTGCCAGCTGCAAGACTCTACCCTTGCCCTTGATAAATTTCATCAAATTCCTCCCTGCCCAGCTCTCCAGCCTGTCCAGGTCTCGCTGAATGGCAGCACAGTCTGCTGGGGTGTCGGCAACACCACCCAGCTTTGTGTCATCAGCAAACTTGCTGACAGTGCACCCTAATCCCTCATCCAAGTCATTAATGAACAGATTGAACAGGACTGGTCCCAGTACTGACCCTTGGGGGACTCCACTAGATACAGGCCTCCAACTAGACTCTGTCCCACTGACCACTACTCTCTGGCTTCTATCCTGCAGCCAGTTCACAATCCATCTTACTACCCAATTGTCTAGACCACACTGCCTCAGTTTGGCTGTGAGAATGCTGTGGGAGACTGTGTCAAATGTCTTACTCAAGTCAAGACAGACTGTATCCACTTCTTTGCCATCATCCGTCCACCAGTTTATGCCCTCATAAAAGGCTATCAGGTTGGTCAAGCATGAGTTCCCTCTGTAAAGCCATGCTGACTGTCCCTAATGACCCTCTTGTCCTAGATGTACCTGGAGACAGCATCTAGGACAAATTGTTCCATCCCCTTTTCTGGGATGGAGGTGAGGCTGATCAGTCTATAGTTACTTGGGTCCTCCTTACCATTCTTAAAGATTGGAGTGACATTTGCTACCCTCCAGTCGCATGGCACCTCTCCTGATACCTATGACCTAGAAGAGATGATGGAGAATGGTTTAGCAATGATTTCCACCGTCTCCCTTAGCATGCATGGGTGCTTCCCATCAGGGCCCCCGGATTTATGTACATCCGGTTTGCTCAACTTATCCCTAACCCAGCCCTCATCAACAAAGACTGGCTCCTCTCTTGCCTTAATTTCTTCTGGAGCCTCAGCAGTTTGTGGCTTGATATCAGGACAGCCCCCAGTAGTATAGACAGAGGCAATGAAGTTGTTTGGTATCTCTGCTTTCTCTGCATCCTCTGTCTCAAGGGCACCCATCTCATTCAGTAGGGGGCCTACATAGCCTCTAGGTTTAGTTTTACCTGCAATGTATTGGAAGAAGCCCTTTTTGTTGCCCTTGACCTCTCTTGCAAGGTTTAATTCTAAGGAGACCTTGACTTTCCTAGATGCATCCCTACATTCTCTCACCAGAGACTTATAATCACCCCAAGTGGCCATTCCCTCCTTCCATTACCTATAGACTCTCTTCTTCCTCTTGAGTTTTGCCTAGAAGCTCCCTGTTTAAAAATACAGGTCTTCTGGCTCCCTTCCTTAATTTCTTTCCTGTCAAATGCTCTTGTGTCGTGCTTCAAAAAAGTGGTCATTGAATGTTAACCAGCCATCTTGGGCCACTTTACCTGCTAGTACCCTGTCCCATTGGATTTCCCTTAGCATTTGCTTGAAAAGGCCGAAGGTGGCCCTCCTGAAGTCCAGGGTTGTGATTCTGCTAGGTGTTCTATTCCTACCACACAAGACCTTGAAATCCACCATCTCATGGTCACTGCAACCAAGCCTGCCCTCAACCTTCACTGCTTCAACCACACCTGCCTTGTTGATGAGTACAAGATCCAGCAGCACTCCTCTCCTAGTAGGCTCTTGCACCATGTACATCAGGAAATTGTCACCAATGCACTGGAGGAACTTCCTGGACTGTCGATAGCTGGCTGAGTGGGTCTTCCAGCAAATATCTGGGTAGTTAAAATCCCCCATGAGAACTAGGGCCTGTAGCTGTGAGGCTGCTGTCAGCTGCATGTAGAAGACTTCATCAATTTCCTCATTCTGATCTGGTGGCCTGTAATAGACACCCACAACAGTATATGTAATAGACACCCATGCCAGCCTGCCCCTTAATCCTCACCCACAAACTCTCAACTCTCTCTTCATCCACTCCTGGATAGAACTTAATACATTCCTGTTGCTCTCTTATGTAAAGAGCAACTCTTCCAGCCCATCTTGCTGACCTGTCCATCCTGAAAAGGACAGAGCCATCCATGATCACATTCCAGTCATGCGAGCTGTCCCACCAGGTCTCTGTAATTGCCACCAGATCATAATCACCTGACCGGACACAGATTTCTAACTCCTCCTGCTTGTTCTCCATGCTGCATGCATTGGTGTACAGGCATTTCAGGGAGCGAGCTGAGCACTCCAATTTCACCCTAGGACAGTGGATGGCTGCCTGGTTTTCATCAAGACCAGAGCTCTGTCCCACTGGTGCACACCCACCAACAATCCCACCCCCCTTCAAATCTATTTTAAAGCCCTCTGAATGAGCCCCGCCAATTCCTGTCCCAGAACCCTTTATCCCCTCTGAGATAAACCTCTCACATGTGTACCTGTCAGGTCTGCTGCCTCATAGAACCAGTCATTGTCAAAGAACCCAAAGCCCTGCCTGTAACACCAGTCTCGTAGCCAGGCATTGATGGACTGAGTCCTTCTATTCCAGACCTTGTCCTCATTCCAAAATGGAAGTAATGAAGAGAAGGAAGTTTGTGCCCCAGACTCTTCTACCAAATATCCCAATGCCCTGTAGTCTTTCTTCATTGCCCTCAGACTCCAGAACACATATCAGCAGTGGGTAATAGTAAGCACATCTCATCAGGTTAGGGAACATCCCTGATCCAGGCTCCAGGAATACAGCAGACATCCCTATGATGAGGGTCAGCTTTGCATATTTGGCCCGTAGTCTCTTTCAGAAGCAAGTCTCCAATAACTAGGACTCTTATTTTTTTGGAGGAGATCGTCATATTACTGGAAGGCCTCCCAGATTTATGCGATCTTGCTAGGACCTCCGGTATGGGTTCCCTATTCTCTATGTCCTTATTAGATGGGCTGTCTTCCAGTAGGGGCTTATATCTTTTGATCAATGGCAACTGGGGAGGTGAGGCAGGCAAGGGGGCTGTTGACCTTCTGCCACAGCCCTGCACTTGGCTCACTCATCCCTTCTATTTGGGCTTCTGTTCTCCATGTGAGAACTACAGGATGCAGGGGCCTCCTGAATCTGGCTCTTATTTGACTGTTGTCCAGACTGCAGAGCCTGGCTCCACCAGTCTACCTCTATTTCAGCCTCTCTAATTCTCCTGAACCTTTCTAGTTCCACTTGCAGCATCTCAAACTTGTCTTGAAGCTGTGCTGCTCGGTTAAGCAGATAATCTACCTGCTCACAGGTGATGAGTTTCACAGTACTCTCGTGAAAACACACGAGAGTACTGAATTCCTGGCAGCCTGTCATCACCTGCACAGCCTCATCTTGTTGGGGCACCTCTGTTTGGATTCCCACATCCATATGCAGTGGTGACCAAAGCCTGGTCCTCCTCTGCTGTTTTTTTTTTTTTTTTGCTCCCTGGTGGCTAAAGCTAGAGTGGCTAAAGCAGCTAGCACTGTCTCTGCTGCGTGCAGTCTGGCGCTACTTCTGGTTTCCCTCTGGGTTTTGTATGCCCCACGCTTTTTCCCAGCTTTTTCCACGAGAGATTCCAACCCTCAGTGGCTGCCCCCGGCTCCCTCGAGAGGAATCCCCAGATCATCCTGAAACCTATAAATAGCGTTTGTGGAGCACTCTTCTGCTGTGTTCAAAGCAATTCATAGAATCCCAGAATGGTTTGTGTTAGAAGGGACCTCAGAGCTCACCTAGTGCCAACTCCTTGCCATGGGCAGTGACACCTCTCACCAGACTGGATTGCCCACAGCCCCATCCAACCTGGCTTTCAACACTTCCAGGGATGAAGCAGCCACAGCCTCCCTGGGCAGCCTGTTCCAGGGCCTCAGCACCCTCACAGGGAGAAATTTCTTATCCTGTCACTAGAGTCTCTGATACAGAGTCTCTATCTTTCCTCTAGCCCCTTCAGGTACTGGAAGCTGCTTTAAGGTCCCTCGGAGCCTTCTCCTCTCCAGGTTGAACAGCCCTAACTCCCTGTCCCCTGAGCAGAGGGTCTGTAGCCCTCTGATCATCCCCATCACCTCCCCTGGACTCACTCCAACAGTTCCCTGTCCTTCTTGTACTGGGGTCTCCAGAATTGGTTGTAGGACATCAGGTGAGATCTCACAAGGGGAGAACAAAGGAGGAGAATCCCCTCCTTTGACCTCTCCCCAGGTGCAATGCTACTCTTCTTCTGTATGACTTAGTTACACAGGACAGGAGTAGGAGAAACAATATCACTAAACATCCTTCCTTCCTCATGCCCAACATGCAGTGATAACCCAGGGCAGCCTGGGAAGATGGATGGACTTCCTCACAAAGCTGCAGCTGTCATTTCCCATTTTCTATCTCTCTATATCCCCAGATCACTGAGAATAAATATGGAAGGGGGGAAAAAAGCCCAAAAACCTCAGGTAGAGTAAATCTACATCTTTCCCTAGGCTTACTCGAACTTTGCTTATTTACTAGCACAGGATACTCTGTGATACAGCTTCCTGTGGAACAGGTATTGATAGAAGAGCTGAAAAAATAAAATGCCAGCAGGATGAGGTGTCATTGAATTTGATAGTCTGGCAAGTAACAGAATGGAAAGTTGATTCCAAAACACCTTGCTGTCTTTCACCCCATATTCAGAACTCAAGAAAATACTGAAAGCTGCCTGGAAACAAAATAATGAATATTATAGGCTGGCCATGTTTAGTCATTAATTTCTTTACATGTGTATTTCTTTACCTATTTAATTATGTACTTATTAATTTCTTTATTTACTTCATTATTAATTTACTTAGCTATTTACTTGGGTATTTACTTATATATTTATTTACTTCTTCACTCATTTATTTATTTACCCATTTATTTACTTATTTCTTCATTTACTTATTTGATGTAAAAATACGAATCCTGTGTCACAGTGGTCATTCATTCAGCTAGAGTTCAGCCAGAATCAGCTGGGAACAACTTACCCCATAGAAATGACATTGGGTGATGTTGTTGGTCCTTGTGCTCATCTCGAGAAACGTTTTGCTCATTTGAGAGTCTCATTAAAATCAGCAATGCTAAGCAACAAGGTCAGATGCTTTTCAGCAGGATGGTGGTAAGAACCTGGATACCAGAATTACTCACTGAGGTAAAAAACCCCAACCTGGGTGCAGTATTTATCCAGCAGATAATACAAGTTTTCTTGAAACAGAAATGTTTCATGGGAGCTAAGATCAGTGATTTTTTTTGTAACTCCTCCGAGGAAAAAGGATCAAAACAATTCGGATAAAAGATTTTCATTTATCCTGACTCCTTTTATCTTATGGGGTTTTGACGTTTATTAATGGCTGTAGTTAATTTTGGTATCATGTGTTTTAGATCCCTGCCCCATCTGGGGAGAACAATCCAGAGGTTCTATGGTTTTCACTTTCTTCATGTGGAATGTGATATTAATATAATATTCATATATGAGAAAATAATTAAGCTTGAGTAAGCTTGAGATATTAATTGCTTTGAATTTGTTTAGTTCTTGGACTAGATTTGGGCTTTGACCCTTTCCCACCTAATTTGTGAGAGGCAATTTTTTTTAAAGCACTAAAGTTCTTGTGGGGTAGCTTTCGGATCAGGTCTGTTTTCCCGTAGCTCAAAATATTCTGGCAACATCAATTATCTGTTAGTTTATCCAGGGATATCTCCTTTGAATCATAGAATCATTATGGCTGGAAAGGCCCTCAGGATCATCAAGTCCAGCCCTTAGCCCAACAGCTCCCTATCCCCTACACCATGGCCTCAAGTGCTCTAGCTACTCAATTTTTAAAACACTTCCAGGGAGGAGGACTCTACCACCTCCCTGGGCAGCCTGTTCCAGTGCCCAACCACTCTCCCAGGAAAGAACTTCCTCCTAAGATCCAATCTAAACTTCCCCTGATGCAACTTTTTGTATCACCCAGCCAGAAATTACTCCACTGAAATTAGTTTTCTTGGAGACAACACACTTGGGAAGCAAATTCTGGATTCATAAATATCAGTTGCCCTGGAAACCCAACTTAAATTTAGATTTGTCCAGTCAAAGAACAGAATCTGTTTTGTGATCTTCAGCCACAGAATCACATAATGGCCAGGGTTGGAAGGGATCTTAAACATTATCCAGTTCCACCCCTCCTGCACAGGAGCAGGTTACTCAGGGCCTGAGCCAGCCTGGCCTTCAACACTGCCAGGGATGGGGCAGCCACAACTGCCTTGGGCAACCTGTTCCAGCATCTCCCCACCCTCACAGTAAAGAATTTGTTCCTCATGTCCAACATCAATCTCTCCTCTTCAAGCCTGCAACCCTTTCCCCTTGTCCTCTCGCTACCACCCGTGTCAAAAGCCCTCCCCCAGCTTTCTTGTAGCCCCCTTCAGAGATTGGAATTCTGCTAGAAGGTCACCTGGGAGCCTCATCTTCTCCAAGCTGAACAACCCCACCTTGCTCAGCCTGTCCTCTGATCCAGCCCTCTGATCTTTTGAGTTGTTTCTCCTCTGGACACCTTCCAGGAGCTCTGTGTCCTTCTGATATTGGGAACTCCAGAACTGGACACAAGATTCAAGGTGGACCCTCACCAGTGCCAAGAATGGCAGCTGGAAAAATCAGTTTAGGAGCTATTTGAAAAGTAAAGGGGACATGATCTTCCAAAGCTTCCCATTCATCTCCTTGTGGCCATGACAGTGGTCTGGGGCAAGAGGAATACCAGGGATGAAACTTGGGTGATTTTGGAACTACACCAGTTCCAAGCCAGCTGGGCTTTGAAGAGTGGTTGAAGGAGAAAACCACTTTGTAAGGTTTCAGTAGCCAAGATGAAGTCCGGCACAGCACAAGGATGTTGACAATTAGTTTGTGTTTAAGTCTGAGCATCTGGCTCCATCCCCTCAGGTTAGGAAGAAGATTGTGATGACCTTTGTGAATGATAAGAGAAGCAGCAGTTCCATAGGATTTGGTGGTAAGGAGAGCTCCTCATTATTCTTTCATAAAACACACACTTGCCAATTAGCTGGACATTATTAACTAAGTCAAGATATGAAGCATCTTATTATGGCAACTCCTGTCACCTCCTATTAGTGCTACCCTATGAAATATGAAAATCTATGGTGCAGAAAAAGAGGAGCATTGGAGCTTTTCAGATCCAAGGCATCTGCGTGCTGCACTCCTCACCTCTTTTTCCTGCTAATTTAGTGGGGTTTGTTTAAAAAAACCCCAACGAAGCACATTCTGATTGTCACGTAGGCAGCCCCAGTTGTGTGCTGGTTACACAAGCCATCAGAGCCCATTTCTGTACTGGGATGCTCCTCCCCATTCCATGAGTTTGCCAGGCTGGCTCTGTTTTGCCCAGGGCTCAGACAATATTGTCGTTCTCCTTCCAAGGCTGCTCGCTGAAGCGCTTCTCTAAATAGAAGTTAAGGTCTCTGTTGCTTGCGTTCTCCTGTCCCTACTGGGGATTTTACTCTTTCAAGGTCAAGGGAATTCACTGGACTGCTGTGCTGAGGTGTTCAAGGAGAGGAAGTGAAAACATTTGGAAAAGCACCCCTTCTGGTGCAGCTCTCGATTAGAACTGAATCTGCACCCAGCTTCCCTTGTATTTCTGATTTAAACTAATGAAAAAAAATTGTGAAGTGTAGATCTCCATTTCCCAGGCATTTTCAGATTCACACAATCACAAAGTTATTGAGGCTGGAAAAGCCCTCTGAGCTCATCCAGACCAGACCATGTCTTAGCATCAACACAGTGGCCAGACCAGAGCACTAAGTGCCACAGCCAGGCTGAACTTCAACACCTCCAGGGACGGGGACTCCATCACTGCCCTGGGCAGTCCATTCCAGGCTCTGATCCCCCTTTCTGGGAAGAAGGGCTTCCTAACATCAACCTAACCCTCCCCTGGCAGCTTCAGGCACTGCCCTCTCCTTCTAGTGCTTGTTGCCTGGTAGAAAAGCCCAACCGCCACCTGACTATAATGTCCCTTCAGGTCTCCACTGACTCTCCTTTTCCCCAGGCTAAAATACAGCAGCAAAAAGTATGAAAACACTGAGAAATTCAGGACCTGTCAACAAAAATGGGGAGGGGGATGAAAATATTGCCACATCTGATTCAGTTCTTCCACACAGCTCTTGAGAAGGTGAAGTTAAACCAAGAGACAGAATGTGAAACTCAGTTTTGATTTAAAGAAAAGTTTCAAGAGAACAAATCTTTTCCAGAGAAGCAGTTTGAGCATGAGAAATAAATTAAGTTTCTTAACTGAGAGTTGAACAAGAAGCGATGGTTTTGATTTTTTAGGGGGATAAAAAAGTAAAAATCTGAAGATAAATCAACTCGGTGATAATTTTTGAGAGTGTTGTTTTAATATTTGAAACCCTAATTTTGAGGATGGTGACAGCATGATAAATGGATGCTATTTTTCAGCTAGAAGCAGTGAGGATCTGATAAGGGAGATCATTTACTTGTGCTGTTCAGTGGAGTTTTTCCCTTTACAAGTTCTCTGAGAAGGCCCAGGTAATGATCTGAAGTCTGGGTGCTGCTTTGCAGTGAAATTTGTCTTTGAGTCCCTTCTGCACTGACAGCTAATGATCCAGCTCTCTCAAAGCTGGGCAAGATCATAGCCTTTCAATGTGGTTTTTCTATCTGCAGCTCCCCAACACACTTCTGCTGTTTGATCCTGCTGTGAGTGGACTTGAACTGAGGGTGCAAAGCAAAACATCCCCCATACACCTTCATCCATCAGTCCCCATCATCCTCAGGTCAGGATTCCAAAGCAGGTGGCACATTTTGGTCAGGGATTGAAACAGGCTGCCCAGTGGAGTTACCACTCCTGGAGGGGTTAAAAAATCAGAGACTCATAGAATCAGCAAGGTTGGAAAAGACCTTCAAGATTATCAAGTCCAACTGTATGCCCTACAACCCACAAACACTACACCATCTCCCAAACCACCTTGGCTGCCTGTTCGTTGAACCTCTCCGGGGATGTGTAGATGTGGCACTAGGGAGCATAATTTAGTGGCCAAGGTGGGGTTGGGTTGATGGTTGGAATTCGTGATCTTGTAGGTCTCTTCCAACTTCAATTAATTAACAGAGACAATCTCCATCTACTTCAGCCTTTACAACTCCCACAACTCTTTTCTTCCTCTGCATGAGCTTCCAGAACTCATCTCATCATAACTCTGTGTTCTTTGCATATTGGAGGCATTATTCATGCTGCTCGCCTTTGTGGAGACACAGGGTTCTGTGGAATTACTTTTGTAAGAGCAAGGACAGTTGGAACATTTTAACATGTGGATTAGTGTTGGTAGTCGGCCTAAGTATGGCGATTAGCACAAGTCACAGTCTTTGTCTAAGGCAGAAGAAAGAGGAGGTAACAAGAATATTGCTGTAGATACTGCACAGACAGCTGTGGTGGCCAATGGGATCGCGGCACGGGTTGTTCTGATGTCTGTACAAACAAGTTGACTTTTGTAATAAACGTCGTCTACTTGCATCAAGCAGCATCCCGTCTCAATAACTGCGGCAAATTGATTACGGCAGCCTTGCTCCCTCGTGTGCCTGATGTCACAGAATCAGAGAATCTTAGGGATTGGAAGGAATCTTGAAAGATCATCCAGTCCAATCGCCCTGCCATAGTAGGATCACCTGGATCAAGTCACACAGGAAGGGTGTGGGCCAGGAAGGTTTTAAACATCACCAGAGAAAACTCCACAACCACCCTTGGCAGTCCCTTCCAGTGCTCTGTCACCCTCACAGGGAAGAGGTTCCTTCCATATTTATGTGGAGCGTCCTGTGTTCCAGCTCACACCCGGTGCTCCTTGTCCTATCATTAGATGCAACTGAGCAGAGCCTGGATCCATCCTCCTGACACCCGCCCTTTCCATATTGATCAATATGAATGGGGTCACTCCTCAGTCTCTTTTTTTCCAAGCTCAAGAGACCCAGGTCTATCAGCCATTCCTCATCAGGGAGATGTTCCACTCCCTTCATTATCTTTGTGGCTCTGCACTGGACTATCTCAAGCAGTTTGGTGTCTTTCTGAAACTGAGGGGCCCATAACTGTCTGCAGTCTTTGCCTTCTGCACCTCTCTCTGCTCCAGGCTGCCTTATCCAACATTTTCCTCCAAATGGATGAGCCCACCCCAGGCTTTGTTTAATGGAAACAAGGCCAAAGGGAATTTTAATAGACTCCTCTCTGGCTTTCATTGTCCTGAAGCAATTCTTATTCAGCCAGGCTCTTGGAAGAATGTCTATGACTTCTAAAGTATCTATTACAATGAGGAGATGATTAAAGAATAGATAAAGGTTTTTAATAAATTATAAACTTCCTGCAGAAATACTTTAACGGAATGAAGTTACAATGGTGGTGACATGGTCCTGCCTTACAATCGTTTCACACTTGTGAATAGGAGGTTAGCTAAAGATTAGTGAATCAATGGAGAAAAAGGAAATGGCGAGTTAAGGTTCAAACACTGAAGGAGTCTACAGGGACAATGGGAATCCTGTTAGAACCAGCAGCTACATCATTTGTGCAATCCTCAGCCTTATTCACCACAAGTTCTGCAAAAGAGGGCTTGGTCAGCACAATATGTGCAAACACTATGGATGTTTTATACTCTAGCTCTCTAGCTGCAACACCCTGTGTCCAGTTCTGGAGTTCCCAATATCAGAAGGACACAGAGCTCCTGGAAGGTGTCCAGAGGAGAAACAACTCAAAAGATCAGAGGGCTGGATCAGAGGACAGGCTGAGCAAGGTGGGGTTGTTCAGCTTGGAGAAGATGAGGCTCCCAGGTGACCTTCTAGCAGAATTCCAATCTCTGAAGGGGGCTACAAGAAAGCTGGGGGAGGGCTTTTGACACGGGTGGTAGCGAGAGGACAAGGGGAAAGGGTTGCAGGCTTGAAGAGGAGAGATTGATGTTGGACATGAGGAACAAATTCTTTACTGTGAGGGTGGGGAGATGCTGGAACAGGTTGCCCAAGGCAGTTGTGGCTGCCCCATCCCTGGCAGTGTTGAAGGCCAGGCTGGCTCAGGCCCTGAGTAACCTGCTCCTGTGCAGGAGGGGTGGAACTGGATAATGTTTAAGATCCCTTCCAACCCTGGCCATTATGTGATTCTGTGGCTGAAGATCACAAAACAGATTCTGTTCTTTGACTGGACAAATCTAAATTTAAGTTGGGTTTCCAGGGCAACTGATATTTATGAATCCAGAATTTGCTTTCCAAGTGTGTTGTCTCCAAGAAAACTAATTTCAGTGGAGTAATTTCTGGCTGGGTGATACAAAAAGTTGCATCAGGGGAAGTTTAGATTGGATCTTAGGAGGAAGTTCTTTCCTGGGAGAGTGGTTGGGCACTGGAACAGGCTGCCCAGGGAGGTGGTAGAGTCCTCCTCCCTGGAAGTGTTTTAAAAATTGAGTAGCTAGAGCACTTGAGGCCATGGTGTAGGGGATAGGGAGCTGTTGGGCTAAGTGCTGGACTTGATGATCCTGAGGGCCTTTCCAGCCATAATGATTCTATGATTCAAAGGAGATATCCCTGGATAGGTTGCACAAGGCAGTTGTGGCTGCCCCATCCCTGGCAGTGTTGAAGGCCATGCTGGCTTAGGTCCTGAGTAACCTACTGTAGTGAAGGTTTCCCTGTCTGTGCAGGAGGGATGGAACCAGATGGTATTTAGGGTTCCTTCCAACACTGGCCATTCTATAATCCTATTATTACATTCAACTCAGAAATAGGTTTGGTCTTCTTCATTCCCCACTGAATGCCAGTGAAGGAGGTGCATCCTCATTATACTCCTACTGGGAAGGGTCCAGCTCTTGATGCCAGCTGTCATCATTGCTGTGTGTGACATGGGACCACAGCAACCAGCAGCACACTGGAGAGGTTCAGTGAAACCTGCCCATCTCAGAAAAGGAATTGGTTCCTCATAATCTTTTGGGGCTGCTGAGCTAGCAAATTTAAAAGATGAAGCTTCCGCTACACTGCCAGTGCTAAAGGACCTGGAAGTATGGTATCACCATCACTGTCTCTTCTCAGCTTTTGTCTCTCATGTAAAAAAATTCATATCAGGAGGCAGAGGCAGCAGGCAACAGCCAACCTCCCAGGAGAAACTGAAAGGTAGCCCATTACCTGACCCTCAAGGAATGTCACAGCGAAAACGCCACCCAGTTTGGTGCCTCTGGACCAGTCCTAAGAGTTGTAGAGCCAAGATGTCACCTCCTTCACTAAAATTGGGACCTTCAGTAGTCCGTGGATTCAGCTGGTAGCAACTGTCAGGGTTTGTCTTTAAAACCCCTGGGCACTCAAAGACCATCAGAGATGTTGTGCTGGCATTGAGAAGGTGCAGCTGTAAACACTTTGCTAGAAGAGACACTGCTGCTGGTTATAAAATACAAATCAGCTGCTCCATTTCTCATCAAAATTTCAAATCAAGCAGCAGGTTGAGGGTCTGGGAGGACTGGCAGAAGGAGCGAAGAGCCATGTCCTGTGGACACAGGAGAGTGTTAACAAAAGAGTCCTTCTGAAAAGCAAAGAGCATCAGGCTGTATTTTTGTTGTCTTTGTGTGAAAGCTTCTAACGACAGCTTTGATGCTAAAATGAGAGGGGAAACGATTGCCAGGTCTAGTGTTATTTATGACAGGCATTACCGAGGCACTTCCAGCCTTGCAGAACACCTTGAGCACAGATTGCCTCTTCTGCAGCCTTGTCCCTCTTATGGTTATGATCTGGCTGTAGCTCTGTAGTAGATTTTTATTTACATGGCTGTGCTGCAATCCATGAAGGACTCATGCATTTTTCTAACTCACACAGCATCACCTTTGTGGACAACTATGGGTTAGCGGGAAGGCAGAGCTCCAGCAGCTATGGACAGCTATGTCAGGAATCCCAAAATATGAGAGTAATTACTCTGTATTCAAAAGAGTTTGAAAAACACTGGGAAAAATCTTTGCTTTCCAAAATGTTGTGCTCACCAATGCCCAGCAGAAAGTCACAGAATCACAGAACATCAGAGATTGGAAGGGACCTCAAAAGGTCATCTATTCCAAT
Source organism: Rhinopomastus cyanomelas (assembly GCA_013400115.1). NCBI lineage: Eukaryota > Metazoa > Chordata > Aves > Bucerotiformes > Rhinopomastidae > Rhinopomastus > Rhinopomastus cyanomelas. The sequence continues at coordinate 95,871 of VXBP01007149.1, read as the reverse complement.
CCTTCTGCCACCGCAGGATCCCCTAGATCAAGTCACACAGGAACACGGCCAGAAAGGTTTTAAACATCTCCTAAGAAGGAGACTCCACAACCCCCATGGGCAGCCCCTTCCAGTGCTTTGTCACCCTCACTGGGAAGAAGCTCATTCTCATATTGATGTAGAACCTCCTCTTTTCCAGCTCACATCCGTTGCTTCTTGTCATGTCATTGGATGCCACTGCGCAGAGCCTAGCTCCATTCTCTTGACAATCACAGAGTCTCTTTGGTTGGAAGAGACCTTTAAGATCACTGAGGTTTGATGGGGCTCTGGGCAACATGGTCTGGTGAGTGATGGCCCTGCTTGTTGCAGGGAGGTTGCACTAGATGACCTTTGGAGATCCCTTGCAACCTCATGATTGCAAGAGATCATAAAGTCCAACCTTTGACCCAGCACTGCCAGCTCACCCCTAACCCCTGTCACTCAGGGGCCTTTCCTCAAAGACCCAGAGCTCCATCAAGAAGCTGAGACTGTAGGCAAATAGACAAATCAAAACCTGATGGACCGCAAACACGGGCTGGTTTCACACCTAAGTGAACCGAAACCCTAACGTTTAGGGCCTGCCGTGGGCTTGGAGCCTTTGCTCCAACCTATTCTGCTCACCGTATTCTTTCTTCCTCCATCCCACCACAGCCAGAGTGTAAATGCAGGAGAGCCACTCTCAGAGAGCAAACCTTGGACATTTAAAAATATCACCCGTTGCTGCGGCTGGTAAAAATTCCCTCTGGGAAAGAGTCTGTGGAAGAATAGGTGCTTGTGCAGCAATTTTAATCAGGCAAAGGACTGATTGCACAATTATTTAGATGATCCATGTCAACCACAGCTTTGTAATCAAACGGTAGCCACGGCTCAGCCAGGGAACAAACAGACAACAGTACAGCTGCCTTGCTGGGCACTTCTATGGGGAATGCCTTGCTAACACTTCTTTACCTCTATTAGATACATTCTCCAGAATTAACTCAGTGACCACCAGTTGTTTTCAGCCCGCTGGAGTTGTCTAATCTTTCACTGTCCTCCTGGAAGAGGAGGAGGATTTGTCAAGAGCTGAAAGAGTAGGCAGCACAAGCTCTGAGTAATTGAACGCATCAAGTGAGTTCATTTTCCACTAACACCAGTTGATGGGAGTCAAAAGTTATGTCTGGTTACACAAGTAGTTTGGAATGGTGAGGGCTGAGTGTTCATTTCCTCACATCCAAAAAAATTATGGGTTGGTTTCGGGGTATTTTTGTCCGATTGCTGAACCTATCACTGGGACAAAATTGCAGAATTGCAGAACATTAAGGATTGGAAGGGACCTTGAAAGATCATCCAATCCAATCCCCTCACCACATCAGGATCCCCTAGATCCAGTTGCATAGGAACACATCCAGGTGGGGTTTAAACATCTTCAGAGAAGGAGACCCACAACCTCCCTTTCCAGTGCCCTTTCACCCTCACTACAAAGAAGTTCCTTCTCACATTGATGTGGAACCTCCTCTGTTCCAGCTCACACCCATTGCCCCTTGTCCTGTCACTAGATGCAGATGCCCCTGAGCAGAACCTGGCTCCATCCTCCTGACACCCACCCCCTCCATACATATGAGCATTAATGGAGTACTTCTCAGTCTCCTCTTTTGCAAGCTCAAGAGACTCAGCTCCCTCAGCCTTTCCTTATCAAGGACATGCTCCACTCTGTGGAGCTGCATCATCTTCATGGCTCTGTGCAGGACTCTCTCCAGCAGTTCTATGTCCTTCTGGAACTGAGTGGCTCAGAACTGGACACAATATCACAGATGTGGTCCAACCAGTGCAGAGCAGAGGGAGAGGACAACCTCTTTTGACCTGCAAACCACCCCTCTTCTAATCTACCCTAGGATGCCATTGACCTTCTTGGCCACAAGGGCACATTGATGGCTCCTGGCCATCCTGCTGTCCACCAGGACACCCAGGTCCCTTTCTCCTACACTGCTCTCCAACAGGTCAGCCCCTACCCTATACTGGGACCTGGGGTTATTCTTGCCCAGATGCTGGAGTCTACACTGCCCTTGTTAAAATATTAATTTAGAGTTCATCTGACCCAGCTGTAGGGTCCTTCCACTGTCCCTGTATCCACTACACTGTGTGAGTGTTTCTTGAAGACATTGATGAATTTGTGCCAAACATCCATTACTAAGAGACAGATTATGGGAGGCGTTGTAACAGGATGCCCAGGGAAGGGGTGGAGACACTGTCCCTGGAGGGTTTCAACAAATGGGCAGACAGGGTGTTTCAGGACATGGGTTAGTGTTTGGGGTTGTAGGGTGGATGGTTCACCTAGATGATCTTAAAGGTATTTTCCCACCTTAACAATTCTGTGGAATAGAACAAAACACTACATGAGAAGCAGCGCTGTAGGTGACCAGAACAAGAACCACTCACTGGATAGTCTGTGACCTTGCTAAAGTCAGCAAGACTTCCCACCTGATGCACAAGTAGGACTAAGGCCTATTGGTTCAGAGTATCTCTGAAGGGTTTCTTCATCTGGGTATGCACAGGCTGAAACTTTCTAAAGGAAGATGTATGAAGTCCATGGAGTCACTCAAGTCTCCCATAAATTTGTATGCAGAGATGACATCTCACTGAAGACAACAACATCTGTTCCCTTAGATCACATCTTTATTGACATTCAAGCAGAAGGCACAACTTGTTTTCAAATTACTTGGGTTGGCAAGCATGTGCTCTGCTGCTGCTGCTGGAATTGCCACAAGTTAATAGCCCAGAAGCCAGATTTGGGGATGCACCAGCTTGGGACAAGGTTCATCTATCACCCCTTAATCCTTTGCTGCGCCACGTGCCAAAGTTTCAGCTGCTGCACTTCCCTTCACAAGTAGCACAAGGGAGACAAACCTTCGGGCAGGGGAATTGTGCTATCTTGTCAGAAGAGCTTGGGGAGCATCTTCAGATTTGGCATGCTGGAACAACCTCTCCATGGCAACGACAGAGGGTGTTTGCCCTGCAAGACATCCCCATCCCACTTCCACGAAGCAGGGGTAGGAAAGGTTGCTTTCTTATCCTGATCTCAAAATTATCCACAACGTAGTCTTTCCTCTTTAAAAACTGCAGTTCATCATAACTTCCATAACTGTTCCAGGATCCCTGGAACAAGCTACCTAGAGAGTTGGTGAAGGCCCCAGCCCTGGAACCATTCAAGGTCAGGCTGGATGGGGCTCTGGGCAACCTGGTCTGGTGAGTGATGGCTCTGCTCGTTGTAGCGGTTGGACTAGATGTCCTTTAGAGGTCCCTTCCATCCCTGTGATTCTGTGATTCTGTGACAGGTCCAAACCAAAAGCACAATTCTGTTTTCTCAGTGCTCAAAGCCAAGAATCCCAAAGGGTTTCATTTTCAGCCCCATACTGTTTTCTTCTATGCACCTGGTACCAGCAGCAATACAACATCTCGTTCCTGATGATGATAACATTCTTTTGCCTTCAGTGTGGATTTGATCTATGCAAATTATATGGGGAGATTGTATTTCTATATGGAAGTTGTTTTAATTAATGCTCACTTTCTCCTTAATGCCTCAGAGGCTGATCTCTTATTGTTTAGGAAGAGAAATGGAAAGGGAATATTGAAACTTTTATTAGCAATGTTCCCATTGAGATAAAGAGATTGTAGAGAAGAACCAGGTGTAGATATATGCAAACCCCAGCTCTCACCTCACCACTCAGGTACCCGCTCTGAAATGAAAGGACCTCAGCATGACCACATCTGGAATATTGTGTCCAGTTCTGGGCCACTCAGTTCCATAAGGACACAGAACTCCTGGAGAGAGTCCAGTGCCGATCCAGAAAGATGATGAAGAGAGTCGAACAGTTCCCTGATGAGGAAAAGCTCAGGAAGCTGGGTCTCTTGAGCTTGCAAAAGAGACTGAGTGGTACCCCATGAATGTTGATAAATATGGAATGTGTGGGTATCAGGAGGATGAAGCCAGGCTCTGCTCAGTGGTATCCAATGACAAAACAAGGGGCAATGGGTGTGAGCTGGAACAGAGGAGGTTCCACATCAGTGTGAGAAGAAACTTCTTGGTGAGGGTGACAGAGCACTGGAAGGGACTGTCCAGGAGGGTTGTGGAGTCTCTTTCTCTGGAGATCTTTCAAACCCACCTGGCCATGTTCCTGTGTGACTGGATGTAGGGGATCCTGCTGTGTCAGGGGGATTGGACTGGACAACCTTTTGAGGTCCCTTCTAATCCCCAATATTCTGTGATTCTGTGATCCTATGCCTGGTTGTAGGAACAATATTATATCTGGGATACCTTAGTGGGCTAGGAAAAGGTCTGAGTCTCTGTATGTTTTAAGATCTCACCCCACAGACCCCACGTTTTTGGCTGTGGTGATGAATTCCCACCTCTCTAGATGACCAGCACCAGTCTAGTGAGCTATTTGTCTTCCCAAGAAGGTTTTTATAGAGATTAGTGGAAGCAATGCCTTGACTTGCCCTTATAACTGGGTGTCTCTCCTCAACACAGAAAACTTTAATAGGTTAAAGAGAGGAAAAATTGTCCATGTCACTAAAGTCTGGATGGTTTGAACATCTTAATTAAACCATCTAGATATGAGAGCCCCTGCTACATTTGTACAATCCAAAGATTCTTTTAGAAGAGAAAAACATCTCAGAGAGAAAATGTCCTTCCTGTTAATTTAAATCAATTAGCTGATGATGTTTCTTAGGCATCACCTTCAAGAGCTTAACAAATGGTCAAATATTGGAACAGGCTGTTCAGGGAACTGCTGGAGTTGCCGTCCCTGAAAGGGTTTAAAAACGTAGCACTATGAAACAGGGTTTACTGGGCAGGGCGGGTTAGGTTGATGGTTGGACTTGATTTTGGAGTTCTCTTCCAACCTTAGTGATTCTATGAATCACACAGGATCACAGAACTTTAGGGATTGGAAGGGACCTTGAGAGATCATCCAGTCCAATCCCCCTGACACAGCAGGATCCCCTAGATCAAGTCACACAGGAACATGGCCATGCAGTTTTTAAACGTCTCTAGAGAAGGAGACTCTACAACCTCCCTGGACAGACCCCTCCAGTGTTTTGTCATCCTCACTGGGAAAAAGTTTCTTCTCATATTGATGTGGAACCTTCTACATTCTAGCACACACCTGTAGCCCTTTGTCCTATCATTGGACCATTTGTGGACCTTATTTCCAAGAGAAATAAAAAGACATTGGGTAATGATTATAGCATCAACAATTAAAAGTGAAGAATCGAAAGAGATAAAGCTGCCAGTGCAGATTTAGCCCCTAAGTGAAGCTGTTCCTGATGCCACCTTTAATTTCATGATCAGATACCATTCTTATCATCAGGTCCTTTTGCACACAGAATAGAAACCATTCCCTTAATCAGAGGAAAATCAATATTTTGCTTTTTAGCGTCTCTCCATAGGCCATCTCAGCCCCTATTTACTGTCTGGTCTTCGCGCTCTGCTCCAAAACTCAGATGCATTACCTACTCGTTTCATTTTCCAGGTGAAGGAGGGGTGTTTCTGCAGATTGAATGCAGCTGCATAGAACATTGGAAGTAGAAATCCCCTACTAATTGTGGGCATCAGTTGTGAGACACCAAATGCAGTACTTCTAGCCCACTTAGCATTGCTCTGGATCTGGGACTCTGCCAACCCTGCTGCAGGCCCCCAGAAATCAAGGAGCACAAAGCTGGAGGCTGATGGCTCATGGAAGAGTTAGAAAAATAACGCATCTGACTCGGGAGCCAAATGGCACCAAGTTCACATACACAGGTTCTTCGGGCAGGAAAGCACTAAAGCTGCAAGGAAAACCAAGAACCAGAGAAAGGCAACCCCAAAATCTGTGCATACAAGGCCGGCAGACTGAGGAGGCAACTCCAGCCCCTCATAACCCTGAGCTAAGAACCCTAAAATCTGTCCTGAGGTTGTTCTTCAGGGACATGAACGAGCGTTATGCTAAGTTTCAGACAGAGGAGGAGAAGGAAGAGGACTCATTGGCCACTGGAATGGCCTGCCCAGGGAAGTGGTGGAGTCGCCAACTCTGGAGCTGTTCAAGGCAGGATTGGATGTGGCACTTGGTGCCATGGTCTAGCCTTGAGCTCTGTGGTGACAGGTTGGACTTGATGATCTATGAGGTCTCTTCCAACCTTGATAATACTGTGATACTGCGATACTGTGACTCTTCCCATAAAGAAAACCTGTAAAAAACTTTTGACAACAATGTCCCATTCCCAGAAATGTCTCTTCCCCACCACTAGTTCTCCATTCAGTCTCACGTACTCCCCCATAGTTCTGCTAGGACCAAGTGACAGCTCCTCCATGGGTTCAGTTCAGGAGCACCCCAGCTGCTAAAGGACTGTGGCTTTTAAAGGAGGTACTCAGGTGGAGCTATGGGCTTGAGAGTAGTGCAAGTCCTGCTCCACTTGTCTTCCACCAAGCTGCAAGCCTGATCACAGATTTTGTCAGCCAGATGTTGTCACTGACAGATGCCAAAACTCTTTGTTTTCATCCAGAAAGGCTCTGTGAAAGCTGCAAAGCAGAACAGCTCCTGCAGTCAGGACATGAAACATCTGCTCTCGTGAATCTTTGGGTTTGATGATGCCCTCAGTATGGGATGGCTGCTGAGTCCTGCTCTGACTATTTGTGAGTTTAGTGCAAGGCTGAGAATGGACTGATTTGTTTGGCTTAATTTTTACTGAGGTGGCTGGCATAGAGTATCTTCCCTGTTTAAAACAATAAACCACAGCAGTCTTAAAAGGGAACAGTAAAACCCAACCAATGAATGGTGTATGAGGAGCAAATTAAAGGATGAGAGTGAGAACTGTTTGATAACCTTCCCATCCCTAAAAGGGGCTGTCAGAAGGCTGGAGAAGACTGTTCCCAAGGGCAGAAACAATAGAACAAAGGGTCATGGTCTGAAGCTGGAAAAGGGCAGACTGAGGCCAGATGGGAGGAAAAATTTGTTGAATCTGAGGGTGGGGGATCCCTGGAACAGGCTGCCTAGAGAGTTGGTGGAGGTCCATCCCTGGAGCCATTCAAGGTCAGGCTGGATGGGGCTCTGGGCAACCTTGTCTGGTGAATGATGGCCCTGCCTGTCATAGGAGGGTTGGTCTAGATGTCCTTTGGAGGTCCCTTCTATCCTCATGATTCCATGATTTTATGACAGGTCCAAATTGAAGGAAAGATTCTGTTTTCTCATTGCTCAAAGCAAGGAATCCCAAAGAGTTTAATTTTTGGCCCCATACTGTTTTCCTCTATGCAGCTGGTACTCTATGATTCCAAAGTCAAGCTGTGGATTTTAATCATCTATGATCCTGGATTACAGGGCACTCCTTTGCTCTGCTGCCCACAGTGTTCAGCCAACACAGCAGGGCAGGGACAATGTCCAGTAGCCAATATGAAGCAAGTTACCAAGTTTTATTTACTACCACAGCAATAGCCACATCGATTCAGCCCACAGACAACTGTGTCACTGACTCTACAGCAGTATTTCAGCACCAGTAAGAGATCTGGAGATCTTTAGTAGCAACCAGTAAGGTACATATAGACCAGAGTTTGTACAGCTGAAGTACAAGGTGAAAATGCATAGCCAGTGTTATCATCCCTGGGACTGGCACCCTGAAAAGCCAGACCCTTCTTGTGAAAGAGTTTAAGTTTAAACATGGAGGGGGAAACAGGCTTGGCTTTACATTTCTGGAAGGTAATTATTTCTGCAACCTGTAGCATTTGCTATTTTTCTCCTTTACTCTCACAGCCTTTCATAGCTCAGGGACAAGGGCAAGTGCCTGTGTGACAACGGTGATCATAAATCAGACCTGCAGCACCATCCATCACAGCTGGGAATGGCAGCAGTGTGTGTCCCACCTCAACATAGGTGTTCAACCCTCCCTTCACCAAACTAAAACACAGATACCCAGCAGAAGCTGTGAGCTCATTAGCAACTGCTTACTCTCTCATCCTTCTCCTTGCATTAGAAGATGGGTGTGAAGTCAAGCCCCTTCCCTAGAGACTCTGGAGGTACCACCTGTAAAGCTGATGTGGACTGAAGCAGCTCTGAACAAGCACTCTCCTCTCTTCTCTAGGGATAATAATTTTGGAAAATCACAGAATTATTAAATAGAATAGAATAGGTCTATAGAAAGTTTGGTTTTTTGTGAACGAGAACAAATGTTGTTCACAGCAGCAGGCACCAGCAAAATCAGAGGTGATGAAGTTATTTGAAAACCTTTAATAATTGAAAGGTTTGAGTTTTCTCAGTCGTTACTATCTGCAGTGCATCACAAGAGACTGCTGACACATTCCATGCTCTACACCTCATTCTCAGCATCAACAGCCAACCTTACACTTTGTTTTGACAATCTCTTCCTAAGGGCTTGATTCAAGGTCCAGGGAGCAGAGTGGAAGGTGTCCCATTCATTTTTAGAGGTTTAATTCCAGACTAGTCTTATAATCATGGTCTCGAGGCAGATATCTGAAGGTCTAAGAGTTTGTGTTTTTAGGACATGTAGGTGATGCCATGCTGTAGTGTTTGCCATTACAGAAGGAATCAGTAGCTTTTCAGCAAAAACCCAAAATAAATATGGAAACAGTAGAGGAGCTTGTAATCCTGACTGGGCCTTATCCACTCCTCAGCCAATGGAATTAATTTTTCTGTTTATAAATATGTAAAGGTGGGTGTCAGGAGGATGGGGCCAGGCTCTGCTCTGGCACCCAGTGATAGGACAAGGGGCAGCAACTGTAAGCTGGAACAGAGGAGATTCCACATCAACCTGAGAAGAAACTTCTTCCCAGTGAGGGAGACAGAGGACTGGAAGGGTCTGCCCAGGGGGGTTGTAGTCTCTTTCTCTGGAGACATTTAAGACTCGCGTGGCCATGTTCCTGTGTAACTGGATGTAGGGGATCCTGCTGTGTCAGGGGGATTGGACTGGATGACCTTTTGAGGTCCCTTCCAATCCCTTATGTTCTGTGATTCTGTGATTTAGAATCTAGTCAAGTTAAACTGCATAACTACCTTCTTTTTATACAGCACGGTGGCACAGAGCTCCAGCAGCCAATTCATCAAAAGCAGAGATATGAACAAACCACTCGGAAGCTGCTCCAGAAGAAACTTCCTCTCCTCAGTGCACCCCATCAGACTCCTCAAATCAGTGGCATTTGACCCCCCATTGACTTGTACAGTCCTGACACCTCACAGAATCAAAGTCTCATACAATTTATACATCATAAATCTATAAAACATGATTTGTAGAATCATAAACTCAATAAGGTTGGAAGAGACCTACAAGATTATCTAATCCAACCATAAACCCAACCCACCCTGCCCACTAAACACCGTCACCCAGGGCAAATCTGCTTGTTTTTTGAACCACTCCAGAGATGGTGACTCCACCATCTCACTAGGCAGCCGGATCCAACCCCTGACCACTCTGTCAGCAGAGAAACTTTTCCTGATGTTAAAACTAAACCTCCCCTGGCACAGCTTGAGGCCATTTCCCCTTGTTCTATCATTAATAATTTGGGAGAAGAGACCAATCCCCTCCTCATTCCAATCTCCTTCAGATAGCTGTAATGAGCAATAAGGTCTTCTCTCAGCTTATTTTCTCCAAACTAAACAACCCCAGCTCTCTCAGACAGTCTTCATAAGGCTTATCCTCAGCCACTGTATAGAATTTCCAGCCCTTTTTTTCCTAGGAAAAAGGTTAATCAGTACAACTTTCCCCAAAGGAAACTTCATACAACCACCCAACAGCTGAAGGACACTAGGTCCTGCCACAGAGGAACACACATATCCAGCACATCTCCCAGTAGAATGATTCAGGTACACAGCAAGATTCAAACCTTCACCTTCACAAGGTCTGTAAGAAGCCAAGAAAGTAAAGGGAAACCCATGTTCTGACAATGGGAATTGTTAAGCATCTCTGCCAAAGCAAGTGGGTACTCAGCGCCAGGGAGAATCAGACCACAGAGAATCCAGGGCTCCTCATTGCCAGGTTAATAAAAGCCATAGCCTGGGTTTTGCATAGCTGATCTGTCTCAAGAGACTAACCTCCTACACAACACAAATTGGTCTCCTACATTACACATCCCAGTGCATTATTAGGCTGCTTTGTTGTGAAAAACACTTCACCACTACTTCTAATGCAGTGAAAGAAAAACAACACCTAGAAAACCATTTCCTGAACAGATGATGCTAGTTTTCCCCCCATTATTCCCATCAATCTCATAACAAGTATCTGCAAAAGCACAAATTTCTGCTGGTTTCCTCTATCCACGTGGGATGGCTAAAGATAGTCATCAGGACAGAAGTGTCTGGGTTTGTTCAAGAGCTGTCTGCAAACTTTCACTGCCAGCAAAATCAGTGTTGACTTCACACAGAGAAGACAAAGAACTTTTTAAAGTGTGGAGTAAAAGCTTTAATGAGGAAATAGCAAAAAAGCAAACCAACCCAAAGCAACAGAAAGTATTACCTTGAACAGAGTGAACACTCCAGGGATGAAGCAAGAACACATGTGCATCAATTTCATTCAATCCAACAGCTTCAGGGATGCTGGCATGAAATACAATGTGCATCTTGCTTCAAGAAAGAGACTGAGGGACTGGAGCAGGTGCAGAGGAGCAAAGAGGCTAGGAAAGGGACTGGAGGGAAAGGCTGATGAGGAGAGGCTGAGGGAGCTGGGAGTGTTTAGCCTGGAGAAGAGGAGACTCAGGAGGGACCTTCTCCCTCTCTAAAACTCCCTGAAGGGAGATTGTAGTCAGGTGGGCGTTGGGCTTTTCTCCCAGGCAACCAGCACCAGGATGAGAGGTCAGGGACTAAAGCTGCACCAGGGTAGAGTTGGGTCGGATGTTAGGAAGCCCTTCCTCAGGGAAAGGGTGCTCAGACCTTGGAATGGACTGCCCAGGGCAGTGGGGGAGTCCCCATCCCTAGAGGTGTTGAAGGTCAGACTGGCTGTGGCCTTATAAGCCAAGGCTTCCTTGGAATTAAACTTTGCAAGAGTGGTCAAGGGCAACAAAAAGGGCTTCTTCCAATACATTGCAGGTAGAACTAAGACAACATAGGGCCCTTGTTGAGTAATGTGGGTGCCCTGGCGACAGAGGATACAGAGAAAGCAGAGATACTGAACACCTTCTTTGCCTCTGTCTGTATTTCTGGGGGCTGTCCTGATATCAAGCCCCAAACTGCTGAGATCCCAGAGGAAGCTGAGACAAAAGAGGAGTTTGTACTGTTTGATGAGGACTGGGTTAGGGGTAAGTTGATCAAACTGGATGTACACAAATCCATAGGCCCTGATGGAATTCACCTGCAAGTGTTAAGGGAGACAGCAGAAGTCATTGCTAGGCCACTCTCCATCATCTTTGCTAGGTCATGGGGAACAGGAGAGGTGCCTGGGGACTGGAGGATAGCAAACATCATTCCATTCTTCAAAAACAGTGACAAGGAAGACCCAGGTAACTGTAGACCAGTCAGCCTCACCTCCGTCCCAGGAAAGGTGATGGAACAATTTATCCTTGATGCTGTCACTAGGCACATCAAGGACAGGACGGTTATTAGGGACTGCCAGCATGGCTTCACCAAGGGGAAGTCATGCTTGACCAACCTGATAGCCTTTTATGAGGGCATAACCAGGTGAATAGATGATGGCAGAGTGGTGGATGTGGTCTATCTCAACTTGAGTAAGGCATCTGACACAATCTCCCACAGCATCCTTATAGCCAAACTGAGGCAGTGAAGTCCAGATGATTGGGTAGTGAGGTGGATCATGAACTGGCTGCATGAGCCAGCAATGGGCCCTTGTAGCCAAGAGGACTAATGCCATCCTGGGGTAGATCAGAACAGAGGTGGTTAGCAGATCAAGAGAGGTTCTTCTTCCCCTCTACTCTGCACTGGTGAGACCACATCCGGAATATTGTGTCCAGTTCTGGGCCCCTCAGCTCAAAAAAAGACACAGAACTGCTTGAGAGATTCCAACACAGAACAAAGATGAAAGATGTAGAACACCTCCCTTTTGAGAAAAGGCTGAGGAAGCTGGGTCTCTTTAGCTTGGAGAAAAGGAGACTGAGGCATGACTCCATGAATGTTTTTAAGTATGTGAAGGGTGGGTGTCAGGAGGATGGAACCAGGCTCTTCTCAGTGTCATCTAGTGATAGGATGAGGGGCAATGGGTGTAAAGCTGGAACATAGGAGGTTCCATATAAATAAGAGAAGAAACTTCTTCACAGTGAGGATGACAGAGCACTGGAACAGGCTGCCCAGGGAGGTTGTGGAGTCTCTGTCAGTGGAGATGTTTAAAACCTTTCTGGATATGTTCCTGTGCAACTTGGTCTAGGTGATCCTGCTGTGGCAGGGGGATTGGACTTTCAAGGTCCCTTCCCATCCCTAATGTTCTGTGGTTCTTAGTGCCCTGGTCTGGCTGCTGTGGTGTGCCCTCAGGGGCTTTTCCAGCCTCAATCATTCTGTGATTCTGTGAAATTAAGACATTTCTATTTGGAGAGACATCAACACAGTCATCTGTTTCCCCTAATTAAGCTTGCATATAGAGTTGGGGGTTGGTTGGTCTCTCAGATTATGCTGCACTGTGCATTACTTCCTAGTCAAACATTCATAGCTACACAGACCTAATCCCTCTGATGCTCTGCAGGCTGTGATTCCTACACCAGTCACTGCTGCCATCCCAGTGCTGGCATCTTGTTGATCTGCATGGAGAAGCACAGGCGAGAGACAAGGCTGGGCCCGCTGCCGGCAGCCGATCAAAGACAACAACAAGCAACAAGGTGGATTTTTTTATGTTCTTTTCTTCCTCCCTCTCACCAGAGTGTTAACAAAGCTGGAGTTGATGGGCTGCTTTAATAAACCTCAAGCCATGACAACCTGCTGCTTGTTTTCACCTTCAGAGAGGCTTTTTGCTGGGGAATAGGCAAGAGGGAGGTTGTCATTGTTGGTCCTGATGCTGTCATGTTGTCGTGCTTGTTGCATGTCAGAAAGTCTGTTTCATTCCCCTCTTTGCTCTGGCCAGGCTTTGATTTTCACAGGGAAGGAAAAGAGGTTCTGCTGCCTGTCATCCAGCCCATGTAGCTCTTGCCAGAAGCAGGGAAAATAAACAGTTTGAGAAGTTTTTGAGAGCATTACGACCCACTGAATGTGCACAGCCCTACAGGGACTATATGGTGTGCTGCTCACAGCCAAGAATGTGATGTTTTAAGTCTCTGGCTTGTATTTTACAGAGATTATTTATCTACAGAACCATGATATGGATCAAAAGTAACGAGGCTGGGGAGAGGTCTGGCAAACAGGCCTTGTGAAGACCAGATGAGGGAACTGTAATTGTTTAGTCTAGAGAAGAGGAGGCTGAGAGGAGACACTATTGTTCTCTACAGCTAACTCAAAGGAGACTGTAGTGAGACAGGTGCTGTTCTCTTCTCCAACAGGTCAGTCCACAACCTATCCTGGTACCTGGGATTATTCTTGCCCAGATGTCAGACTCTACACTTCCCCTGTTATAGTTCATTAACTTTCTCCTCACCCAGCTCTGCAGCGTGTCCAGGTCCCACTGAAGGGCAGCACAGCCTGCTGGGCTGTCAGCCACTCCTCCCAGCTTTGTGTCATCAAACCATACAATAGTACAATCATAAATGTGAGAAGAAATCTTCAAGACCATCAAGTCCAATCACTAACCCATGGCCAATAAATCATGTACCCAACTGACACATCTACACGGTATTTGACCACTTCCAGGGCTGGTAACTGCACCACCTCCCTGGGCAGCCTGCTCCAATCCCTGACCACACTGTCAATGACAACTGTGATGCCTGAAGGGACTCTGGGAACTTTGTGCATTTCTGGGAATCTCTCCAGCAAGGATGCTCCTATCCAGCAGCTCTCACTCCTTGTTAACTCACAGCACTCACTCTACATAGAACCACCTTTAAATGGAAGTGATGTCCTNCTTAGGAAGAAGGTCTTTGCTGAGAGAGTGGCTGGGCACTGGAACAGGCTGCCCAGGAAGGCTGTGGAGTCCTCGTCCCTGGAGGTGTTTAAAAACGGAGTAGCTAGAGCACTTGAGGCCATGGTGTAAGGGATAGGGAGATGGTGGGCTGAGGGCTGGACTTGATGGTCCTGGAGGTCCTTTCCAGCCAGCATGATTCTACAATTCTATGATTACATGTGACTATGAACCTTATTAACACATGGAATCTCAGGGGCTTTGTGTTTTCCAGGTATTTGCTAGACTTTGGCTCAGCTAAGGTAATGTCTCGAGCAATGCCATCCATCCATCCTTTTCTTCCTGGAGGCTATTCCATAGCTTAATGCATCCCATCCCAACAGCTCCTTGTGAGCACTTGGGCTGCATCTCTGCTCTTTATCCCATCAGATTTCTCTCTGGTGTTGCACAATGCACAACACAACGGGTTTGAATCTACTTTTTTTAACATTCCTTTGTATTTACTGAAGAGATGACAGAGAACTATAAGGCTGTTGTTAACTAAGACCATGTGCACCCCTCCTGCGAACATCTCAGTTGTAATAAGAGGCACTGCTCTCTTCTCACAAGGTAACAGGTGACAGAACAAGAGGGAACAGTCTCAAGCTGTACCTGGAGAGCTGGGCAGGGAGGAATTTGATGAAATTTAACAAGGGCAAGTGTAGAGTCTTGCATCTGGGCAAGAACAACCCCAGGTATCAGTATAGGTTGGGGACTGACCTGTTGGAGAACAGTGTAGGAGAAAGGGACCTGGGGGTTCTGGTGGACAGCAGGATGGCCAGGAGCCAGCGATAGGCCCTTGTGGCCAAGAAGGCCAATGCCATCCTAGGGTGGATCAGAAGGGGGTGAGAATGGGGGTGGTTAGCAGATCAGGAGAAGTTCTTCTCCCCCTCTACTCTGCACTGGTGAGACCACATCTGGAATCTTGTGTCCAGTTCTGGGCCCCTCAGCTCAAGAAGGACACAGAACTGCTGGAGAGAGTCCAGCACAGAGCAATGAAGATGATGAAGGAAGTAGAATACCCCCCTTATGAGAAAAGGCTGAGGAAGCTGGGTCTCTTTAACTTGGAGAAAAGGAGACTGAGGGGCTACCTCATTAATGTTTATAAGTATGTGAAGGGTGGGTGTCAGGAGGACGGAATCAGGCTCTTCTCCTCTCAATGTCATAGTAACAGGACAAGGGGCAATGGGTGTAAGCTGGAACATAGAAGGTTCCATATAAATATGAGAAGGAACTTCTTCACAGTTGAGGATGACAGAGTACTGGAACAGGCTGCCCAGGGAGGTTGTGGAGTCTCTGTCAGTGGAGATGTTTAAAACCTTTCTGGATATGTTCCTGTGTGCTGCCCTGATCCGACTCTACGCCACTAGGATCTTGTGATCCACACACATCTCTGTGTCAGGGAATGGTTGGGGCTGGAAGAAATCTCTGCAGATCCTCTAGTCCAACCCCTCGGCCAGAGCAGGTTCTCCTGGAGAAGTTCCTGCAGAAACACATCCAGGTGCAGTTTTGTGCTAAGAAGTAGGTTTCACACCCTCTCTGGGGAGCCTGTTCCAGTCCTCTTGTAAAATCTCCCACTTTGTGGTCACATTATGCCAGTTTAACAGGTTATAAGTGCAAGATAAAGGGTAATGGGGAAGCCTGTGAGGATCCCACCAGTGCCCAGGATGAAGAAGTGAAATTTTTGGGATCCTGGGGCTTTCTTTTGCAATTGTACTTTATGCTGTGGTGTGAGTTGAACAACCATGTCTTCCCTTCCTGTGTGACTTGGTCTAGGTGATCCTGCTGTGGCAGGGGATTGGACTAGATGATCCTTTGAGGTCCCTTCCAATCCCTAATGATTCTGTGACTCTGTGACTCTGTGACTTCGTCTAGGTGATCCTGCTGTGTTGGGGGATTGGACTAGATGATCTTTCAAGGTCCCTTCCAATCCCTGATGTTCTGTGTATTCTGTGATTCTCTTTGATTGGATATTAGGAAACATTTTTTCAGAGAAAGGATCATCAGACCTTGGAACTGGCTGCCTAGGGAGGGGGTTGAGTCACCATCCCTGTATGTGTTCAAAAGCCACATATATTTGGTGTTGTGGAACGTGATTTACTGGTGGGCTGATAGTAGACTTAGTAGAGTAGGGTATAGGGCTGGACTTGATGATCTTAAAGGTCTTTTCCAACCTAAATGATTCTGTGGTTCTATCAACACCAACGTCAGTCATCTACCTCAGAAAATCTGGTCTGCCTGTCCCTGATAAGAAATGGACTCCATAACCCTTTAGGGATCACTCCATCATGTCTCTCCTTTCCACCATGGTGGGGAAATGAGAGGGCTACTGACCAGACTGATTCTGCTGTGTAGGTAGAGATCTTTTTTAACTCCTGTCATTTTTAAGCTCCTTTATTTCAGGGGATATTGTTTATCTTTGTAACTACTCAAAGCCATGGGGGCAGAGTAGCTGCAAGACCAAGCTGCTCCAAAGACCAGTTCCCATCATCATAGCTCACAAGCGATAGCAGCAGCGCTGCCGTAGACATACTAAACAGTTGATGGGTTCTGTTCCACCACGAAACGATCCTAAATGAATTGTTGCTATAAGGTCACAAAAATATGTATTGAAATCCTCGGTGCTGGGCAAATGCAGGCAAATCCATTGGAATACAATGCACAGAAGCCTTGAGCAACAACAAAAACGGTAGTGGGATGTGTCTGGAGAGCAACTCTCATTAGAATTTATTGGGGACACAACACCATATATCAAAGAAGGACTCCAAGGAGCCTCTTGTGATTGTAAAACGGCCTTGAAGAGGGAATTTGTTGCATGTAAAATAGAAAAGCTATGTGTTACTTACACTACAAATAGTTTGGTATTGGAGCTAGATGGCAATGGAAACAGCGGAGGGGCAGCGAGATAGCTCAGGAATAGACCTGATCTCCAAATGCGAACCCAAGAAAATGTTGTTTCTCCACAAGATAAATCCTGACTGGCAGCTCCAATCTTTTTTCCTCTTTTCCTTTCTCTCATCCCATTTCTGTTTTGTTTTCTCTGCTTCAGCCAAAGCTGTTTTCTTATCACAAGCCTAGTGAGAACAGCAAAACTTCACTGGTGTCCTGCTGCTGAAGAAACTCACAAGCTGTCATCATCTGTCACTAGCCTCTCTCCTTTTCATCTGATGGAACCATCACTGCCTTTTCTGCTGCTTACACTGTCTTCTGCTGCTTCCATCTCACTGTTTCCTCTGGTGATGCCACTATTTGATACCACTCAAACCCCAGCAAGCCAAAAGGATCTAGCGAGAATAAAAATAAAGGAGACAACGTGTCTGGATTTGTAGCAGCAGGGTTCACTGAGAGGAAAGAAAGTCATCCCAGGTTCAAGCTCAGAAACGGTTAAAGAAAATAAATTGACAAATCAAGGAAAAGGCAATGATGAGGGTGATAATTCTGAATACATCAGAGCCTTCTAGCCCCTTCATGAAGCCAACAGGAGAATAAAGTTGTATATAAAGGTTCATAAAAACCCACCGCTTAAAAACCTTCCTTCAGCAGAAGTGCTGCAGCTTAATGTTCTCCAAAGCACAACATATCAATCATGGCAATGATAGACACTAAATAAGCAGTCAAAACTCACTTTAGCTTGTTTCTGTCCCTCTTGTCTGTGTCAGGATGTTGCTGCCCAGAATCACAGAATTATTTAGGTTGGAAAAGATCCTGAAGGTTGAGTTCAACCATTAACCCAGCTGTACTAAGGCCACCGCTAAACCCTGTCCCTGAACTCCGCATCTCCGTGACTGTGAAACACAGCTGGGGATGGTGATTCAACCCCCTCCCTGGGCAGTCTGTTCTAAGGTCTGAAGGCCCTTTCCAGGAAGAGGTTTCTCCTCAGGGCCAACCTAACCTTCCCCTTGGGGCAGCTTGAGGCCATTTCCTCTTCTCCTGTCACTTGTGAGAAGAGACCAGACCGCACCTCTCTACCTCCTCATTCCCAGTGGAAGGAGAAAACTCCTTGCAAAAAAGATGATCTACTGAGACACTAACATAATTGTACACCAGACTCTTGGACTGATGTGAATTTGCCTCATAAATACTTGTGAACCACTGATGCTCCTGTTGTGTTTTTTAATAACTGTCTCACATAGAGGGTAACTCCTCCACCCCGCCTTGCTGACCTGTCCCTTCTAAAAAGGACGTAGCTGTCCATGGCCACATTCCAGTCATGTGAGCTGTCCCACCAGGTCTCCGTAATCGCTACCAAATCGTAACCGCCTGACTGGACACAGATTTCTAACTCCTCCTGCTTATTCCCCATGCTGTGTGCATTGGTGTACAGGCATTTCAGGGAGCGAGCTGAGCGCTCCGATTTCACCCTAGGACAGCGAGAGGTCACCTGTTCCTCTTAAGATCAGAGCTCTGCTCCACTTGTGCTCGCCCATCAACTATCCCACCCCACCTCAAATCTAGTTTAAAGTCATCTAAATGAGCCCTGCCAGCTCCTGCCTCAGAACCCTTTTTCCCCTCTGAGATAACAGTCTCCCATTTGTATCTGCTAAGTCTGATGTCTGAAAGAACCCAAAGCCCTGCCTGTAACACCAGTCT
>VXBP01007149.1:0-77184 GCA_013400115.1 Rhinopomastus cyanomelas | reverse complement strand
TCTCTAGTTCTCCTGAGCCTTCCTAGTTCAGCCTGTAGCCTTTCAACCTCATCTTGCAATTGTGCCGCCCGGTCAAGCAAATAATCTACCTGCTCACACCGCACGCAGCCAGGAAGGTGAAAGAAGGTTCTGCATTCTTGACAGCCCATCACCTGCACAACCTCATCTTTATGGGGGATCTCCATTTGGGTTCCCACCTCCACCAGGTGTGACCGAAGCCTGGTCTTCCTCTGCTGCCACGTTCAATCCTCCTGCCGCAGCAGGAACATGGCCAGACGGGTTTGAGATGTGTCTGGAGAAGGAGACTCCAACCCCGTCCTGGGCAGCTCTTTCCAGGGCTCTGTCACTCTCACTGGGCAGAAGCTCCTTCTTAAATTGATGTGGAACCTCCTTTGTTCCAGCTCACATCTATTGGCCCTTGTCCCATCATTGGATGCCACTGAGAAGAGCCTGGCTCAATTCTCCTGACACCCACCCTTTCCATATTTTTCAGCATTCATGGAGTCATCCCCCAGTCTTCTTTTTCCCAAGCTCAAGAGACACAACTCCCTCAGTCTTTCCTCATCATGGAGACATTACACTCATTTTGTTTTGCTTTAAAGAGGACATAAGGGAACCCTAAAACAGGAAACCAAAAGCGTGCAGTTTGTTAAATCCCCACAAGTCCAACATTAAAGCCAGAATGAAGACAATTTCCAAATCGCTGATATTTACATGTTAGTACTTCTTGTGATTGCTGATGTCTTCCCATGGAAAAACATCAATTGCAATGGAAAATGTCCTGTGAATTTCCTGCAAAATTTGTGAAAGTAGAGAAAATTAATGCAGCTGGGCCTTTGAATCCAACTGAGAACGGGTAAGGGTACACACTGTGATCACAGGGAAGAGACAACAGTTCTCGAAGCCTTGCATCAAAACAAGCATTTCCTGCTAAATCATAGGATCATAGATGCATCCTGGCTGGAAAGGACCTCCAGGATCACCAAGTCCAGCCCTCAGCTCAACAGCTCCCTAATCCCTACAGAACGGCCTCAAGTGCTCTAGCTACTCAGTTTTTAAACACCTCCACAGACAGTGACTCCACTCCCTCCCTGAGCAGCCTGTTCCAGTGCCCAATCACTCTCTGAGGAAAGAACTTCTTCCTAAGATCCAGCCTAAACCTCCCCTGATGCAACTTGAGGCCATTTCTGTTTGTGCTATCATTAGTAATTTGGGAGAAGAGACCAGCACCAGTCTGGCTACAACTTCCTTTGAGGTAGCTATAGAAAACAAGGAAGTTCCCTCAGCTGGTCTTCACATTTTCCAGCTCTGTCCCCAGCCTCATTGCCCTTCTCTGGCCCTGCTCCAGCCTCTCAATGTCCTTCTGATACTGTGGTGCCCAAAACTGGAGCCAGTATTCAAGGTACAGAGTACAGGGGCACCATCTCCTCTCTACTCCTGCCAGTTATGCTGTTCCTGATCCAGGCCAGGATGCTGCTGGCCTTCTTGGTTACCTGGATACCCTCCTTGCTCCTGTCCAGCCAGCTGTCAGCTAACACCCCCAGGGCCTTTTCCAGCAGGCACCTCTCTCGCCTCTCTTCCCCCAGGCTGTAGCTGCTGTGGGTTGTTGTGACCAAATTGCATGACCCAGCACAGAGCTTTATGAAACCTCATCCCAGTAGCCTCAGCCCATCACTCCAGCCTGTCCAAATCCCTTTGCAGCACCTCCCTACCTTCCAGCAGATCAACATTCCTCCTTCTTTCTGTGTCACCTCCCAATTTACGGAACGTGCAGTCAATCCCCTCATCCAGGTCAAATTCCCACAACAAACCAGTCCTCAACACTGCATTTGGCTTGTGGAGCTGCAGCCCCTTGAACTGTACATCTGCCAAAACTACATTTATCTGAGTTTGAAAAACTCCAGCCCGAGAAATGCTCTGCAAAGCCTCCAGATTTCATTGATCCTCACCTCAAAGAGGAGACTGCAGCAGCCTTATCAAATGCAGAATAAATCAGGTTAGTGCTACAAACACAGCCCATCCGTAGGTTTACAGCTGGTTTGCTTTATATTAGAACCAATAAAAGGAGATGCTTGAGCAGAGCTCTGAGTGAGTAATCTGGTGAGAGCTCTGTCCTGAGGGATTTGAAGACTGAAAATAACTGGGCTTGAACATCTCAGTTGCAGAGTCTTGCACCTGGGGAATTAGAAGTGCACCAGATATGAAATTGGTCCTAGAGTGAGCAGACATGTACCCTTTGCTGACTGTATTTCCAAACCCAGGTCAGTGGTGGCACAGGAGGCTCTCTGCAGTTGTAGACCCCCAAAGTGCCTCCATCAGGCACAAGAAAACACTTTCTGCTGCTCGGAAAACCACCTGGGTTTGCTGGTTGGGATTGTGCTTCCAGTATCCCCTTGTCCCACACGGATGATTTCCAGGAGTAGGAAAATAAGCGAAGGCTTATAGCAGCCTAAGACATCATTAAGGAAATAGCAAGTGGCTTTCCAGCAACAAAGAGGTTCCAATTTGGTTTAATTAGGAGACAAAACTGCCCTTTAATTTATGCTCATCTTTCTATTAATGGTACCGCTTGAATCTGGGGACCATCCAGACAGCAAAAAGCCTGGCTTCATCCAGACTGCACCGTGCAGCTCACGGAGCTGTTTAGGAGCTGGGTAACCATGGAAAAATGGACAGAAATCTCCCAAATGTCACAAAGACTTAGGGCTGCCTGGGGAAGCAAGAAGCATCCTTTGTTCTAGCAGCTGTTGAGAGAAGTGAACTCACCTTTACACCTCAAGACACCAGTCTTTGATTTAAATGTCATCATCCTCATAGAATCACAGAATTATCATGGCTGGAAAGGATCTCCAGGATCATTAAATCCAGCCCTCAGCCCAACAGCTCCCTAACCCCTACACCATGGCCTCATGTGCTTTAGCTACTTGCTTTAAACACCTCCAGAGACAGTGACTCCACCACCACCCTGAGCAGCCTGTTCCAGTGCCCAACCACTCTCTGAGGAAAGAACTTCTTCCTAAGATCCAATCTAAACCTCCCCTGATGCAACTTGAGGCCATTTCCATTTGTCCTATCATTAGTAATTTGGGAGAAGACACTAGCACCACTCTCGCTACAACCTCCTTTGAGGTAGCTCAAGAAAGCAAGAAGGTCTCTTCTGAACCTCCTTTTCTCCAGACTAAACAACCCCAGTTCCTTCAGCGGCTCCCCAGCAGACCAGATCAGGATCCAGGATGGTCACTACCCCGTGTATCAGCCATGTAAAAGCTCATGAAATAACTGACCTCCTTAGTCTGGGTACTTGCAAGAATCTTGCTGTTTCTTGAAAGAGACACCAGCCTCTCTTCAGTCCTTTCTGGTCTCTGCACATTATCTACATCTACTGCTCCAACATCTGTTGGTTCTGCACTCCTCAGCTTGCTCTGGCTTTGTACTTGCCTTCTGTCTCTGCTGCAGAGCCCACTCTAAATATAATACAAGAACATTAGTGTCTGCCATCAGTGGAGAATTTGGCCTCAGTTAGTTGCACAGAACCGGACTATGTCAGTGCCAATGTACCCAGTGTCCACATCTGGAGGTACTGGGGGACATAGAGTCCATCAGGGCCTATGAAGATGGGCTGAGAGCAGCTGGGAGAGAGCAAAACGTGCTGCATGAAGTGAAGGTTCACTGCCCTCTATCCTAAATGTGAGATTTTATGAGGGGACAAGTCTGTTATACCCCGGGTCTGCCTGGTTTTCACAGTGCCTGCCCCACCTGGCTGGAGCCAAGGATCTGGCTGGAGCCAAGGATCTGGCAGGAGCAAAGGGTGTTGCTCCACAGCTTCACTAGCAGATCCAAACCCCCTCCTGACCTGCTCCTCTGCCAGACACAAGGCTTCATGCTGTGAGTTCATTACACATGTAGGACATATCTCCCAGCACTATGCAAATATGAGGGATTTAACAGCAAGATTCATTAGCTCGGCTGACTCACTTTCTCTATGGGCATCGGGTCACTGCTGTTACAGAGGTCAGGGAATCTCCATTGCAAATAGATCGCCTTCGGAAACTGCTTTGTCCTCTTATTTCACAAAAATCCTAGTGATTACTCTGTCACAAACAGAGCTGCGGTGCCGCATACTAACAGCAGCCTTAGGATTCCTCTCCCTTTAAGTCTCATTTGTAACCTGGCATCTCAGGGGCATAATTTGAATTTGTAATAACATCACTCAAGACCTATTTTATGGATTATAGTTCCACTTGGAGCCCTTTCAGTCATCCCAGAGTAAATACTGGATCATCTTTGCGAGAAACTTCCCAATTGATCTATCTGCCAAACTTTCTGACTGAATAGAAAGCAGTTGCTATGACTGGGAAATGTGACAAACTCTGTTCCAGACATGAACCAACAACATGAGAGGAAAAACCAAAACCCCAGAGTGTTTTCTCTTTGCTATTAAATTAATTGACAGCTCTTCACACCTGATAAGGAAATGACCCTTTAAATTCTGCACTGTCTCAGTGGCTTTGCCCATCAGCAGCGCTGGCTGGTCCATGGCAGAGCTGCTTTGCCATCTCTCCTCCTTAGCAAAAAGGCATCTCACACTGTCTGCCCACTGTAAAACATATGGTGTAAGAATTTCAGCTCCATGGGCTCTGCCTCCACTGAACTCTCTGGTTTAGATGAGGCTGCTTTGATTTAAGGTGGCTGAAAGATGCTTACTCTCTCTGGCATGGGGATCCAGGCAGCTATTGAAGGTTTATTTGCTCAGCTTTCACCCAAAGTTGTTTCAGTATCTCCTCTTGTACCAAAGCTGTTCCCTGTATTTGATCAAGGGAATGAATCCCCAGTATCCTGAATTCCACCATCAGCTCCATCAGCTCCCCAGTCCCAGTAGACACCTTCGGTTGGGTTATTTTTTCTGAAGCCCATGGAGATCGCTTTTGTTTTTCTCAAATATGTAGATTTATAATCTCCTTTAATTATTTATAGCATCAGAAAATTGTTTAGGTTGGAAAAGACTTTCAAGATCGAGACCAACTGCTAACACACTTTTACTGACAACTCTGTCCATCCACCTCCTCTAATCAACAGCTCTGTTCTGCTGCATGTCATAGAATCATCATGGCTGGAAAGGACCTCCAGGATCATGAATTTCAGCCTTCAGCCCAACAGCTCCCTAATCCCTACACCATGGCCTCAAGTGCTCTAGCTACTAGGTTATTAAGCACCTCCAGAGATGGCAACTCCACCACCTCCCTGGGCAGCCTGTTCCAGTGCGCAATTACTCTCTCTCAGCAAAGAACTTCTTCCTAAGATCCAATCTAACCCTCCTCTGACACTACTTGAGGCCATTTCCCCTCATCCTATTACCAGGAATTTGAGAGAAGAGATCAGCACCAGCCTTGCTGCAACCTCCTAATGCATGAGCCTGTAGCCCACCACATCCAGCAGCAGCAAACACTCATGCTTTCACAACCAGGTAACACTAGACTGTCCTTTTCATTATAAGGAAGCCTCAAATATCTTGAAACCATACAGTAGCTTCTTTAAAAGTAAAAAAAAATCCCTATTCTGAAATTCTTCCATTTTCCTTTGATGCCAAGACCCAGGACTTGAAGAAAAATGGGCTCAAACATTATAGGGCTTGTGCAGCCACGTCAGCTGAGGCACAGGGCACTGATTTCTAGAGGAAGACTTTTCTCCTTCCTACTCCATGACGCTTTGCCAGGGCCCCGCTTCTGCTTCAAAACTGTTCCTTCTCCTGCTGGCAGGTGAAAGCCAGGATATGCCTCTGCCATGTCACCCCATCAGTCACTGCACTGTCTTAGTGCCTTGGCAAACTCCCAGAGAGCACAGTTCACTAACCTCAGAGCTGAGCAGAGACTAAAAGGCAAACTTTACACATCTTTCTAAAAACAATCTGACCACATAAAAGCCAGAGACACCTTGGGAAAGCCCTTAAGTTTTGATGGGGGGACTAAACTTTCCAGCAATGTGCTGCTCAGATGTGAAACCTCAGCCTCACAACAGCTGGGATTTATTACTTTTTCATTTGCTATGTAAATCAAAGTGAAGGCATCCAGAGGAACAAAGGGAGCGAGGGGAAGTGCTGCTCAGAAGGTGTCACGGACTAATCAAATGTGATCCTTTATTCAACACTTAACTTAAAAAGAAATAGCTAATTCTGTCATCCAGGTTTGAAGTACATGGAAACACCACATTAGACAAGACAGCTCCCCTGGGAGCCTGT
The DNA here is from genome assembly GCA_013400115.1 of Rhinopomastus cyanomelas. Lineage (NCBI taxonomy): Eukaryota > Metazoa > Chordata > Aves > Bucerotiformes > Rhinopomastidae > Rhinopomastus > Rhinopomastus cyanomelas. The sequence continues at coordinate 70,949 of VXBP01007149.1, read as the reverse complement.
GCAAGTGGAGGTAAATCTGTACATTGAGTAGGTACTAATGCTAAATCAAACCCCAACACTGGGATGCTGAAGGCAGGAGGCTTCTTGTTCCGGGTGTGTTAACAGAATTACAGAGAAGTAGGGCTGTGTGAGATGACTTGGGGAGGCCACCTGCTCTATCTGCAAGTTGTAAGGCTGGGTCCATATAGCTAAGAATCTGGAAGGAACAGCAGGATGAGAAGCACCATCACATTAGAATCAAGGTTGGAATAGACCTCTTCTTCTCTCCTTTCTCCTCCTCTCCCTTTGCTCCTCACTCCCTCGACTCCTCTTTCCTTCTTCCTCCTGCTTCCACCTCTCTTCACTACTTCTCTCTCTCTCTTTTCCTGCTCTGAGCACCCGCCCACTGCTGTCACCCCGTCTCCTTGCATCTCTGAAGTCAGCTTTGGGTAGTTACAGAGATTCTTGTACTCTCTGAGTCCAATATTCAGTCAGTTTGATGATTTTCTGTGCTATCAGAGTTTGGAGTTTAATGGCTGTAGTAAGACTTTAATCTTTATTCAGAGCTGTGGTGTAAACAGACTTAATTCACAAAATCACAGAACATTAGGGATTGGAAGGGGCCCTCAAAAGATCACCCAGTCCAATCCCCCTGACACAGCAACATCCCCTAGATCCAGTCACACAGGAACATATCCAGATGGGTTTTAAATATCTCCGGAGAAGGAGACTCCACAGCCCCCCTAGGCAGCCCCTTCCAATGCTCTGTCACCCCCACTGGGAAGAAATTTCTTCTCATATTGATGTGGAACCTCCTCTGTTCCAACTCACACCCGTTGCCCCTTGTCTGCCCCTGAGCAGAGCCTGGCTCCATCCTCCTGACACCCACCCTTCACATATTTATCAACTTTGATGGGGTCACCCCTCAGTCTGCTTTTTCCAAGCTAAAGAGACCCAGCTCCCTCGGCGTTTTCTCGTCAGGGAGGTGTTCTACTCCTTTCATTATCTTTGTGGCTCTGGGCTGGATGCTGTCAAGCAGCTCTGTGTCCTTCTGGAACTGAGGGGCCCAGAACTGGACACAAGACTCCAGATGTGGTCTCACCAGGGCAGAGTAAAGAGGGAGGTGGACCTCTCCTGATCTAGTAACCACACCCCAGGATACTGTTGGCCACCAGGGCCCATTGCTGGAAACTCAACCCTAAGTGAATCCATGAACCTGAGTCACTCCTTCTCTTAAGATCAGAATGTGACAGAGAGGGTTAAAGACAAATATTCTGGCATTTACAAAAGAAGGGAGGAATCCAAGGGTTGAGATGGCAGGAGACTCATACTCTGGGAGGGAAAGATTTTTTAGTGTGTGTCTGTAAGGAAAGGCTGGTGTAGAAACTCCATAAATCTTCTCTTTTTCATACTTTTTAGTGTCCCCACACACAGCTCAATAAATACTGCCTTCAGCAGGGCATTTAATGTACAATAGCATCTCTCCTTTGCTACTTCTGTTTTTATGGCAGCGACACGACACCAGGAAAAAACTCTGCCTGAAACTTCAACAGCAATAACCAACCATTTCTCATAACAAAGCTGAAGCCCCCACTGTTGCGCATCAAGGGTTTGGGGGTTTCATTTAACGTGTCTGTGCATTCTATGAGATAATCCTCAGCATCAGGAAGAGGGACTAACACAAAGGATCACAGGCATTAAGCACGATGCCACAGGAGCTGTGTGATGGCCTCTAGCAACCTCCCCGAAGGCTGTTAGAAAACAGAAATAGCTCTGCAGTGTCCTGACCTTCCCTCACGTGTTCTTGCCATGCACGTGGTGAAGTTTTCCCAGCAAAAAGAATAAGCTCTTCCATGAGTTCAGTTACCTTTTTCATGAAAGGGCTTGGGGCAGATGCCAGAAACTGAAATCCTTTGTGTGGACCTGCAAAAGCATCAGTTCCTCAGTCCCAGAATGGGGCAGGCCATTCTCTCTCACTCCGCTGCCTCATTTATTCTTGGTGTGATTCACTGCAGCACTAAAGTGGGAAAAAATAAACCAACAAACATGAGGAAATGAATCAAGATGATCTGTATGAGACCCCAAGGACACCCCCAGTGGCAGTAATTAACAACTCCTGATGGGGGCTCGGTGCAAATATTTGCCATGAAGGGGAAAGAATCAAGACTTTCATATTGTGAATATTGTGTCCAGTTCTGGGCCCCTCAGTTCCAGAAGGACACAGAGCTGCTTGAGAGCATCCAGCCCAGAGCCACAAAGATAATGAAAGGAGTGGAACACCTCTCTGATGAGAAAACACCGAGGGAGCTGGGTCTCTTTAGCTTGGAAAAAAACAGACTGAGGGGTGACCCCATCAAAGTTGATAAATATGTGAAGGGTGGGTGTCAGGAGGATGGAGCCAGGCTCTGCTCAGTAGCATCCAATGACAGTACAAGAGGCAATGGGTGTAAGCTGGAACAGAGGAGGTTCCACATCAATATGAGAAGAAACTTCTTCCCAGTGAGGGTGACAGAGCATTGGAACAAGCTGCCCAGGGGGGCTGTGGAGTGTTCTTCTCTGGAGATGTCTAAAACCCACCTGGATATGTTCCTGTGTGACTTGATCTGGTTGATCCTGCTGTGCTGGGGGAATTGACCTGGATAATCTTTCAAATCCTTCCAATCACTAATGTTCTGTGATTCTGTGAATCATACAGTCTATCATTATCTCAGACTGGTTGATGTTGGAAAGAACCTCAGGGATCATCTAGTCTCAATCCCTGCCATGAGCAGCAACACCTCTCACCAGACCAGATTCCCCAGAATCCTGGCCTTGGACACTTCCAGGGATGGAGCAGTCACAACCTCCCTGGGCAGCCTGTTCCAGTACTTGCCCATACACTTCCTTTTGTTCTGACTATATCCTGATCCTTACATACTGGTCCTTATGCTGGGTTTTGTTACTTCCACCTGCAAAAACTCACAAGCAGCTACCAAGAAAGTTTCTGCTTTGCTGGTCCCATCTCTTTATGTCACCAGCCATATGAAGGGGTGTGAGACATTTCCAGGAGTGAATTTCCAAGAAGCTGTGAAATATTTAACTGTGTGACCCCCTTTAGAGTTAATGGAACCATAAGCCTCTACATTACCAGCAAAACACGTCCTGTAAGCAGTGTGAGCTTGACTGGAACATCTGTTGCATGTTCCATACACTCTTTTTGTTATGGGGAGATCATTGCAATCCCTCGGGTGCTTCTACATGAAATGAATTTGAGGCAAGGAGCTTGAAACAAAAGGGAACTGCCTAACTGGGAGGCCAGTCATGAATTAGGAAACCTCTATATAAAAGCAAGGAAATATGCAGCCCAGGGACTGCACAGTCCAATCAGGCAGTCTGGGTTGTGGCACTGGCATCCTCAGACTCATCTGACACTGAAAATAGGAACCACAAAAACAAGGCAGAAAGATTGGATCTTTGCTATCCAGCGTAGTAATCACAGAATCGTAGAATCATTTAGGCTGGACTTGATGATCTTAGAGGTCTTCTCCAGCCTCAATAATTCTGTGATTCTGCAGATGGAAGAGACCCCCAAGATTATCCAGTCATCCAAATCCCATCCTGCCCACTAAACCCTGTACCTCAGGACCACAGCTACTCATTATTTGAACCCCTGCAGGGACAGAGACTCCCCACTCCATAGGCAACCTGTTCGAACCCTGGACCAGCTCCTGCTGGTCCATACAAGCTCCCACTTTCCAAACTGGCAGCACTATCAGAGTTTCTTTCTGAGCTCCTGTTCCCAAAGGGGATTTTTATTTTATTTGGGGGGTTTAGGGACACTGGTTTACAGCCTACCCTGAGCATCCAGCATTCTGTGGGATTGTCTCCCAGCCAGATCTGAGGCTCTTTAAACCATTTTACCTCTTCCCTTTAGCTCCAAGCAGGAAAAAATATATGAAGGGGCCTTGGATGTGGTGATGGAGGGATAGGGGTTGTCCTGTGGCCCCTGGGAGCCTTTTCAGGGGTGCAGGACAGGGGAGTCCTATGGCCCCCAGAGTGAGAAGGTCACTGTGGCCACAGCCTGGGGCTAGGCAGGGCTTTCTGGTTCTTCCCAGGACTGGACCTTGGGACAGGGTCCAGTGCCAAGTGACAAGTGGTGTCCCTCAGGGTTCCGTCCTGGGACCAGTCTTGTTCAACATCTTTGTCAGTGACACGGACAGAGGCACTGAGTGCACCCTCAGCAAGTTTTCTGACAACACCAAGCTGTGTGGTGCAGCAGACACACAGGAGGGAAGGGATGCCATCCAGAAGGACCTAGACAGGCTGGAGAGGTGGGCACAAGCTAACCTGATGGGGTTCAACAAGACCAAGTGTAAGGTCCTGCATCTGGGTTGTGACTGGCTGGAGAGTAGCCCTGAGGAGAGGGACTTGGTGGTCCTTGTGGATGAAAGGCTCAACATGAGCCGACAGTGTGCACTTGCAGCCCAGAAGGCAAACCGGATCCTTGGCTGCATCAGGAGAAGTGTGACCAGCAGGCTGAGGGAGGTGATTCTCCCCCTCTGCTCCTCTCTGGTGATACCTCACCTGGAGTCCTGTGTCCAGTTCTGGAGCCCTTGTTACAAGAAGGATGTGGATATGCTGGAGCGAGTGCAGAGGAGGGCCACGAGGATGATCAGAGGGCTGGAGCACCTCTCCTATGAGGCCAGACTGGGAGAGTTGGGGCTGTTCAGTCTGGAGAAGAGGAGGCTCTGAGGTGACCTTATTGTGGCCTTCCAGTATCTGAAGGAGGCTACAAAAATGCTGGGGAGGGACTATTTAGGATGGTGGGTAGTGACAGGACTAGGGCCAAAGGAGCAAATGGAGATGGGTAGATTTAGAGTGGATGTGAGGAGGAAGTTCTTCACCGTGAGAGTGGTGAGAGCCTGGAATGGGTTGCCCAGGGAGGTGGTTGGGGCCCCATCCCTGGAGGTGTTTAAGGCCAGGCTGGATGGGGCTCTGGCCAGCCTGGTCTAGGGTGGGGTGTCCCTGCCCATGGTGGGGGGTTGGAACTGGGTGATCAAGTGGTCCCTTCCAACCCTGAGTGATTCTGATTCTATAACTTCTCCAGTGAAGTGATCCTGCTGTGGCAGAGGATTGGACTAGATGATCTTTCGGGGTCCCTTCCAATCCCTAATGATTCTATGATTCTATGACCTGGTTCCTCCTTCCCTCAGTGCCCCCCCACTGAAGGCAGAAGTTCTTAGGTGTCAGTACCTAATACACTTCCATCCATTCCAGCACTGATTTTCTATCTTAATGACTTAATATGGGATCTTCCTGTTAAAAAAAAAATAAAAGAAATAAAAGGTCTTTAAATGTTGGAAGTCAATGTGATGTTTTTTCAGTTTGGTCTCTCAAATGTCTGATTCAGCTGCAGCCCAACTCAAGTTGAAGTGGATCTTTTGTCAGGACAAACTTCTAATTCAACTGTCATTATTGCCCGGCCACAAAAAGTCAGAGGAACAGTCTAATAGGTCTGGAAGATATCAACATGTCTGTGATGTGGCTTCTTCACATAGCACTGTACACTGTTGCTAATGAGATTTTTTATTTCCTGATGCCTTGGCACCCCTCTTATCATCTTGGCTGCCCATGCTTTCTCTGCCTGGTAAGCACCACATGTTTTCACGGCTGGCTTGCCCTGCACAAGGCATGTTGATCTTGATGTTGGCACCACATGGTGCCTTCGGAGTTTTCAACGGAAATTTGCAATACTGACTGGGCTTGCTCTAAGCAGCATCTCTATCCTGAGAGGATCTGGGCTTTGGGAAGGGAGAAGGAACATCTTTATTTCTCTGGTTGGCAAGAATTGTTGAAGCCCCTCTGCTCACTCATTGCCTGTGTTTGTTTAATCTGCCTGCTTTGCCCCTCTGTTAGCAAAGTCCTTCAGAAAGTCCTGCAAAATATTATGTGCAGAAGTAGGAAAAATGGGACAGAAGTCCTTCTTGCCATCTGTCAGAGGAACTCTCTGTCCTTTCCAACCTGGTGTCTACAGATGGATGGTTAGAGACCCAGAGGCACATCACATGGACCTCCTCCTCCCAGGTCAGACAAGGATCTGTGAGGTTGTTTCTCTAAGTCCGTTTTCACACGTTTCAGAGGAGACATTTAAACAAAATCATGCCTTCTGTGCACCTTCCTTAGGCCCTTGATCTGTGCTTTCAGCTCAGTCTGACCATGGCAGCCAGGTTCAGTGGAAATTCTGGTCCTAAAGAATCTGTCGCAAAAGCAGATTAAAGAGAGATAAAACCCACCCAAAGACTATCTGAACTAACAATAACATGACTGGGGTTTGCTTTGTTTAGGGAATGTCTGACCTTTAGATCCAGCCAAGAAAATCAGTTACTCATTTGGATTGACATCAGCTCCTTTCTTGACAAATGGATGCAGTGTCTCTGATGGACTCTGCTTATGTTTGAATCCCAGCAGCAAAGAATCTACAGCACTAAATAACCACTGGAAATGTTGTCAACAAAAAAAGGCTTTGTTTGTTGTTTTCTTCTTTAAAAAAATTCCCATTATATTAAAAAAAGCCCAGCAAACTCTTTATTTGTCTACAACATTCTCTGTTTTCCCCAAAATTTTCATTTTTTAATAAAGAGAAGCATTCTAAAATCACACAAGATATGATAAAAGTTACATGATGCAATCAGTGATAAATCACTGATAAATCTTAACAAAGACTGTCTTTTCCAGTGAAAAACAAACAAAAAAATCATAATTTTATTTACAGATTGAACCATTTCTGCTCCATCCAAACTGGTGAGCAGGAGGAGGGGAATAACATTTCAGGTCACAGAATCCCAGAGTGTTTGAGGCTGGAAAAGCCCTCTGAGCTCATCCAGACCAGACCAGGACCTAACATCACCCTGGCAAACAGACCAGGGCTTTAAGGGCCACAGCCAGTCTGTCCTTCAACACCTCCAGGGATGGGACTCCACCACTGCCCTGGGCAGTCCATTCCAAGGTCTGATCACCCTTTCCATCAGGAAGGGCTTTCTAACATCCAGCCTAACCCTCCCCTGGCAGCTTCTGCCCTCTCATCGAAGTGCTAGTTGCCTGGGAGAAGAACCTGACCTTGACCTGACTACAACCTCCCTTCAGGGAGTTGACAAGAGGGAGAAGGTCCCCCCCGAGTCTTCTCTTCTCCAGGCTAAACACCCCCAGTTGCCTAAGTTTCTCCTCAGCAGACTTTACCTCTCGCCCCTTCCTCAGCCTTGTTGCTCTCCTCCATTCCCCTGCCTGCCTTCCCTGGGCCCCTATACATCCCTCAACCCTCTGCACAGGTTTCAACGAGCTCATCTTTTTAATCAATGAAATCACCCACTTGTAATTAAGCAGAAAACATCAGCCTTGTCAACTGACCTTTCTGTCTGACGGAACCAATATAATTACCTTGTCACTTCAGTCTGCTTTAACAAACAACCAGAAAATGGCCTTTAATAAGCTGCCACGTGGAGATGGCACTTTATGATGCTTTAAAAGAATGTTTAATCTTTGTTAATTAATACAGTCTAATCTACCAGAACTAATGAACTTTCAGCCACAATAGCAGGTCGCTGCCATCAGATTATTCAACGCCATGTAAACATCACGAATTGCAAATTGATCAAATCACAAATTCCAGAGAATAAAGGTAAAATGTGACCTTTACTAAATTTATCTCTATTCTAATGTCCCTCCCATAATTACCCAGTAGAGGATAAGAAAAGAAATGACCTACTTACAGGCAGCAGAATGTTGTCAGTGTTGGAACTCTACAAACAAAGGGAGACGAAGCACTAAAATTAACAACCAATAATGTCTTATTATCCATAATGACTATTTATTCAATCATCCCAGCCAGATTCCCCCACCCACTTACACAACCTCTCTTATTATATAAAAGGTAAAAGGAGAGGAAGCAATGGAGGCAATTGCTGGTGGTGCCCAAGGAGGGTTCAGAAGCAATGTGAGAAGAGGATCCAGCTTGCCTGACAGCTTGACTGGTGCATGGTCTGTGAACTCACACTGCTCTTCACCACTCTGCTACCTCCCTTGTCAACTTTCCCAATCCCTTGGGTGGGCATATAGAAGGAGAGGGTCATCCCCCTCCCAGTGTGGGCGAAGGGATAGGGGCTCACATTGTATCATAGACTGGCCCAGACTGGGAGGAACTTCCAACACCCTTGCAGTGAGCAGAGACAGACTCATCTAGATCAGGCTGCCCAGAGGCTTGTCTAGCCTCATCTTGATGGGCCCTCAACCACCTCCCTGGGCAAGCTGTTCAAGTGTTCAATTCCCCTCCTGCTGGAAAACTTCTTCCTAATAGCCCATTTCAGTCTCCCCTCTGGAACCCCATGGATCTCAGAAAGTCCCAAGCAAATTTTGAGCATCAACCCTGGGAAAAAAACAGCAATTATTCATGTTCAGAAGTGATGAAGAAACATCTTCCAAGAAAAATACATCAACAGAAAACTAGGCAAAGCCAGATGAATTTCAGGCAAGAATCCTAAAAATACAGTTTAAAAAAACAGAGACTTGAGCAAATGTCTTCCCCACCGCAATGAAGTCCTAATAAGGAAGATAAAATGTAAGAAGTTCCTGAAGACTAGAAAAGTCTGAATGTGGTGTTAACAGCAAAAAAACCCCGAGCAGCTGTGATGAAACAAGTAACTCACAGGCTGATTAATCTGCCCTGAGTCCCAGGCAAAATAACGAGGAAGCTGATATGGGAATCAATAAGGATTAAAAGATAGGAATGTAATTAATTCCAGTCAACAGCATTTCATGAAAAATAAGTGGTGTCAGACAAATCTGATTTCATTCTTTTATGAGCTTATAATTTCGGTGAATAAAGATATTTGCATGGGAGCAATGCAGCGGGGTTTTGGTAACAGACACTACAGAAAAGGCAATTACTTAGCACAGGTTGAAATTCTGCTCCACTATTTGCAGTGGGTAACATGAAAGCTGATAAGGAGAATGATTGCTAAAATATCATAAACAGCTTTGGTTATCTGTGCCCAGAGAGAATGAGACAGGTTCAACTATGTGATTCTGGGGTGGAGAGAGGAGAGAAACCATTTAGGGAGAAGAAATAACAGAATCACAGAACACTAGGGATTGGAAGGGACCTCGAAAGATCATCCAGTCAAACCCTCCTGACACAGCAGCATCCCCTAGATCCAGACACACAGAAACATGGCCAGGTGGTTTTTAAACGTCTCCAGAGAAGGAGACTCCGCAGCCCCCCTAGGCAGCCCCTTCCAGTCCTCTGTCACCCTCACCAAGAAGTGATGTGGAACTTCCTGTGTTCCAGCTCACATCCATTGCCCCTTGTCTGCCCCTGAGCAGAGCCTGGCTCCATCCTCCTGACATCCACCTTTTCCATATTTACCAACATTCATGGAGTCACCCCTTGGTCTGCTTTTTTCCAAGCTCAAGACACCCAGCTCTTTCAGCCTTTCCTCATCAGGGAGATGCTCCACTCTTTGTGGCTCTGTGCTGGACTCTCTCGAGCAGCTCTGTGTCCTTCTGGAACTGAGGGGCCCAGAACTGGACGCAATATTCCAGATGTGGTCTCATCAGGGCAGAGTAGAGAGGGAAGAGAACCTCTCATTACCTACTAACAACCCCCCTTCTGATCCACTCCATATGTAAACAAAAGACCACAAGTGGGTACTATTTGCTGAGTGAGGTGACAGCTTGGGAAAGGACCTAGTGACCTAGGTGGAAGGTGAATTCCTTCCAACAGCTTATATGGTCCATGGTGTGTGCATGAGGACCTGGATACACCACAGACTGGTTCCCATTACATCAGCAGTGGGATGTTGACATATACAGACTGTAATGAGAATGACAGAATGGTAAATAATGCTGAGGGCCAAGTACTTGCAGAGAGCAATGGGATGGAATAAGGCAGAACCACCCAAGCAGAGATGTTTAATGAGAGCCTTGGTCGGGGTCAGATATCTGATCACACCAGATAGGGACCACACTATGGTGGGATTACAGAAAGCAAGAACCAGAGAGGAGGGAGAAGCCTCATCCCTGGAACGATCCCAGCGCAGGTTGAACCTTGGTTGCTGAGCAACCTGCTCTGGTTGGGGATGGATGACTGGAGAAGCTTTGAAGGCCACTTCAACCCAAACCAATCTATATGATTTTGTGAATTTTAATTCCATAGCTGTGGGGACACTGCCCAGTCATAGTGAGTTCAGTTCTGCTGATCATGTTTCTAAAAGACGGCAAACATTGAAAGGTGCACAAAGGTGCAGCCTTCCATGGGCCAGAAATAAATTTCCTTCCAGCCAGACTGAGAGGCTAGTAAGTACAGAATTGCTAGAGGTTCCCTGACCCAGATGAGGAAGGAGGGATTGGAATGAAAGGTTGGAGACTGGAATAAGGCAAATACCCAGGAGGAATCACCCACTCACAGGAATAATGAGGGCAACTAGATGTAGGAGTACAGGGGGCTTCAAATCATCCCACCAGCCTTATCCCACATGAGTCTGCAATAATATTTTTTTAAGATTTGCATGGGAATATTGATCATAAGCCAGATTTCTGCATTATTAAAGTATTATCACATAATCCCAGAATGACTGAGGCTGGAAAAGCCATCTGAGCTCATCCAGACCAGACCAGGACCTAACATCACCACAGCAAAGCACTAAGGGACACAGCTATGCTGGGCTTCAACACCTCCAGGGATGGGAACTCCACCACTGCCCTGGGCAGTCCATTCCAAGGTCTGATCACCCTTTCCGTGAGGAAGGGCTTCCTAACATCCAACCTAACCATCCCCTGGCAGCTTCAGGCACTACTCACTCATCCTGGCGCTGGTTGCCTGGGAGAAGAGCCCAAAATCCCAACCTGACCACAACCTCCCTTCAGAGAGTTGTAGAGGGGGAGAAGGTCCCCCTGAGTGTCCTCTCTTCAAGGCTAAATAGTCCCAGCTCCCTCAGCTTCTCATCAGACTTTTTCTCCAGTCCCTTCCCCAGCCTTGTTGCTCCTCTGGACCCACTCCAGCTCCTCAATCTCTTTCTTGAAGTGAGGGGCCCAATCTGAAGACCACACTAACTAAGACTCTATTTGGTTCCTTCCTGGATCCGTGGATCTCTACGGAAGATCGAGTTAAATACATATGTGCTGCCTCCGATGAGTTGAGGCCTCTCAGAGATCCCTGAAACAAACATTGAGGATGGAAATGAGAGGTGACATCCTGCCATGTCTTACAAAGCAGGGTCAAGCCTAGATAATTATTTCAGATTCCTATCACTTCAAAACTTACAAATGTGTGAAAAAACAATTATTCCCTTAACTGAACTGGGTATCTGTAAAGTTAAAAAAAAGAGAGAAAGAGAAAAGGCTTTCCTTGCAAGAATGCAGGGCCAGCTTTACAGTTTGGCACCCACACACTGTCATAGAAGCCATTTCTATCATCAGAGCTGTGAACTTTCAAGTGCTCTTCATTACCAGTTGATGCTCCTTTCTTTAGCAATCATCAGACTACAGATGAGGTGGCAGCAGATGCAAATTCAGTGCAATACTGTTCTCTCTGAATTTATGGAAATGAAGATCCTTGGGACATTTCCCTTGGTTGGTTTGATAGTTATTGTACAATTTGAAAAGCAATTCTGTTAAGCAGCAACAATACTGTTCTCCTGCCACAGCTGGTTTACTCTGTGAAAATAATCTTGAGGGAAGCACAGACCTCATCTTGCATGGCTGTGAGACTGAGCTGGCAGCAGGTTGTTGCAATATTTGTGACTTTTGTGCGAAGATCGGCAGGCTCTCTGACACTGCTTGCTTTATGGTACTGCTGCTTCTTCTGCACACATCCTTGGAAGGACTGACACTGACTTCATCTTCCACTTTCCAGCTGCCAGATGTGGTACTTCCTTCAAAGACAAATTAAATTTGGCTATTAGCAAAGGATCAAAATCATAGAAACATAGAATGGTCAGGATTGGAAGGGATCTTAAAGATCATTCAGTTCCAATCCCTCCGGTCTTGAACACTGCCAGGGATGGGGCAGCCACAACTGCCTTGGGCAACCTGTTCCATCATCTCATCACCCTCATAGCAAATAATTGGTTCCTCATGGCCAACCTCAGTCTCTCCTCTTCAAGCCTGGAACCCCTTCCCCTTGTCCTCTTGCTACCATCCATGTCAAAAGCCCAGCTTTCTTGTAGCCCCCTTCAGAGACTGGAAAGCTGCTAGAAGGTCATCTGGGAGCCTCCTTTTCTCCCAGCTGAATGATCACAACTTGGTCAGCCTGTCCTCATAGGGGAGGTACTCCCACCCTCTGATGGAAGACAGACACTGAAAGACAGGAGTGGATTAAGGTTAATTGAAGTGGGAGAGTTGAATGTAACTCACCTGAGATGACTGACTGGAAGCACTAGAACAGGTTGCCCAGGGATGTTGTGGCTGCTCAATCCCTGGAAGTGTTCAAGGCCAGGTTGGGTGGGGCTCTGGGCAATGTGGTCTGATGAGGAGTGTTGTTCCCATGGCAGGGGGTTGGCACTGGGTGAGGTCTGAGTTCCCTTCCAACTCAACCCAGTATGTGACAGATGGTAGGACTGACTGTCATCAGCATGAGAGCTGTGCTGCAGGTCTCAGAGTTTTCTCTTCATTTCTCCCACAACTCTGCCAGAAGGATATGATTTTAGGGTGGCCTGAGAGTTACACATCCTGGGCTTGAGGCAGTAAGGGAAGCTCAGCAAGCACCAGAATAAATGGTTTTGGTCTTTATGGAGCCAACAGTTACCACTCCATGGATCAGGTGCAGTTTTGAGTATCTCAGCTAGAGCCATTCCACAGATCAAAGCCAAAATCACAGCACCATTAATTTGAAAACAGGTTTCTCACAAAGTATGGGGCCAAACATGGTCAGCTGGAAAAGGTGTTAGGGAAAACCTGTACAGCTTCAAAATGTGATTCAGGGGTTGAAGACTCCTGAACTGGGCAGTGAATGGTGATGGCCTGTTTGCACCTTTGGAAGGTGCTCAGTGAATAGTATCCCAGACTTCGGAAAGCAAAGACAAACACAGTCAAGGACAGATGCAAAAGGAAGACCAAAGGAAGATTATAAATATAACGTTGGACTCACAAAGGACGCAGGACAGCAAAAGCAGCATGAGTGCCTTTGGCACAGACTGAGACATCGCTCACCTGCATGAATCTCACTGTCGCATCTCTGCAGTGGAGGAGACACTTCTTGCCTGGCCTGCTGAGACTCAGATGTGTCCGTTACAGAGTTTTCTGTTTGCACTCAGGTGCTGCGCATTGAAAAAGACATCCAGACCGTGGCAAACTAAAGGCAAATCTGAAGGCCCTTTATTTTACAGTGAGCTCCATTTTATAGGATTTTTTGTATACCCCAGCAAATTTGCATGCAGCTTTTTTGGCTAGTATTTGTTAGTAGTTTAGTAAACTATTAGTAAAAATACAGAGCTTTCTCAGGCTTCCTTCTAACTTTGTCAGGCTTTCTCAGCTTCTGTTATCTTCTTGCCTTCTCCCTTATCTGGTTACCATGACACTTGGTTCTTCTCAGGAGCTAACCGCATTCCTTAGCTGAGATATTTAATGCTGTGTTTGCTTCTGAGCTCTCCCCACACTCAGATCATTCAGAAAGTCTGCGAAGGAGGTGAAACACAAGCCCACATCCTACTCATATATCTTTCATTCTAGCTTCACTTTCCAAAATTATTCTCTACTTTGTGCCAGTTCTTTGACCACCTCCCTCAATCCTCACCTGGACGAGACACACAGGTCACCCTAGACAAGCCACTCTGCACAGATGTCAAGGTCTCTTCACCAACAGCAGAAAAAGCCAAGACCTCAGATTTAGGACAAGTGACAATTTTTAAGATGGCTAAGCTGGGATAGAATTAATATTACCAGGGGTAATTAAGGATAAAAATGAAAGTGGGTCTCTAGGCTGTATAAAATCAGATTTATTAGAATCATAGTATCATAGAATGATTCAGGTTGAAAAAGACCCTTGAGATAATTGAGTCCAACCATCAACCTACTCTACAAGTTCACCCTTAAACCAGATCCCTCGACACTACATCTAAGCGACTTTAAACCCCCACCCTGACCACTCTTTCCATGAAGAATTTTTTCCTGATGTCCAGTCTAAACCTGCCTTGTTGAAGTTTGAAGCCCTTCCCTCTGGTTCTCTCGCTAATTACCTGTGAGAAGAGACCAGCACCAACATCTCTACAATGTCCTTAAAGATAGTTGTAGAGAGTGATGAGGTCTCCCCTTAGCCTCCTCTTCCTCAAACTAAACAGCCCCAACTCTCTCAATCTCCCTCATCAGATTCATTCTCTTCACTATCTTCATTGCCCTGCTCTGCACTCACTCCAGCACCTGGATGTCTCCGTTGCACTGAGGCGCCCAAAAGTGGACACAGTACTCAAGGTGCAGCCTCACCAATGCTATTCTTTTAATCTTCTTTAAGATTCAGTCTTATAAGAAGTTTGAAAGCTCACTGGCATGATCAGCTTTGATTACTTTCATTTTATTTCCTTATGACACAATTTCTTCTCCACTTCCCTTATTTGCCACGTTATTACATCCTTAAAAAGTAATTTAAATTAATTTACTGCACTCTGTGAACACCAGTAAAAATATTAGCTTTCAAAGAGTTACGTCGATGAGAAAAAGCATGTTCATTCTTCCTTGAAGAATGTATACTCTAAAAACTGTAACCCATAAAACAAAAGCTTACTTGCATTTTTCTGATCTTTAAATCCATCCCTGAGCCAACTCAAGGAAATTTAGCACTTAATTTATAATAAATATGCATGGAGAAAACAGAACCCCTCCACACATAGGGATATTTACAGCGTCAGCTGGGAGGAAATGGTCCTTATATCAAAGGAACTGGTCACGCTCAGCAACAAATACAACGGGGGTCGATGCAAATTCATAGGAAAATATATATTTTTTTACTTATGCTATGAGAAGCCATGATGCTGCAGCTGGCCATGCCACTGGGGACAGAATTTTGGTGTAAGAATAGGAATTAACTGCTCACCTTTGTGAGCTGCCAGGTTGCAGCCACCTTTCTACCATCAAAGTTAAGAAAAAGAACTCTTTCTAAGGAATGGTGCCGAGCAGAAAGTAAAACCTGGGTTTTTAATGGCAGAATAATCACAGAATCACAGAATTATTATTGAGGCTGGAGAACATCCAATCAAAAGACCTCATCCAGCCCAGCCTATGACCTAACATCACTACATCAGCCAGACCAGGGCACTGAGGGCTGCAGCCAGTCTGTCCTTCAACACTTCCAGGGATGTTGACTCATCGAGGCTGTTTCCATATGTTGGCCTAGAGAAGGTGATTAATGAACCCAGAATCAAAAGCCAGAGGCTGAAGGAGTTGAGGTTGTTCAGCCTGAAGAGGGAAAGGCTCCAGGAGGTCCTTAGAGTAACCTTCCCATCCCTGAAAGGGGCTGTCAGAAGGCTGGGTAAGGCTGTTCCCAAAAGCAAGGAACAATAGGACAAGGGGTCATGGTTTGAAGCTGTAAAAGGGCAGAATGAGGCTGGACATGAGGAAAAAGTTCTTGAATCTGAAGGTGGGGGATTCCTGGAACAGGCTGCCCAGAAAGGTGGTGGATGCCCCATCCCTGGAACCATTCAAGGTCAGGCTGGATGTGGCTCTGGGCTACATGGTCTGGTGACTGATGGCCCTGCTTGTTGTAGGGGGTTTAGAAAGGATGACCCACGGAGGTCCCTTCCAACCCTATGAATCTACAGGCTTCAACCTTTCTCCTCATTTCCTTGCTCCTTCTCTTTTTTACCTTTCCTCAATATCCTAGGCTTGTCCAACAAACCACCCTCTCATTCATTCCCTTAAGATTTCCCTGTGCCACATAATCAGCTCCAGAAACTGGAAACTAAAGGGATAGTTGTACAGGGTGGCATTTACCAGCAACTTGGTGTACTAGGTGGGAAAATTTATACTGAGAACAAATCTGAACTTTAAATTAGCGGCTGTCCCACCACTAGAGAGATGACTGAAGCATTCTGAAAACCCAGAGAATGAATATTACTACACAAAACCATAGAACTGTTTGGGTTGGAAAAGGCCTTCAAGATCATTGTCCAACCCTGAACCCAACTGTCTCAAGGCTTCCACTAAACCTTGTCCCTGAGGCTCCAGATCTCCATGACTGTGAAAGACAGCCAAGGATGGCGATACAATCCCCTCCCTGGGCAGCCTGTTCCAAGGCCTGAGGGCCCTTTCAAGGAAGAAACTTCTTCCTCATGTCTCACCTGAAACCTCCCACTGTGCACCTTGAGGCCACTGTGTCTCTCCCACTTTTTACAGAATCACAGAACATTAGGGATTGAAAAGGGACCTTGAAAGTTCCCTTTCCAGTTCAATCCCCCTGACACAGCAGGATCTCCTAGATCCAGTCACACATGAACATGGCCATGCAAGTCTTAAACGTCTCCAGAGAAGGAGACTCCACAACCCCTTCCCAGCAGCCCCTTCTAGGGCTCTGTCACCCTCATCATGACGAAGTTCCTTCTCTGATTGGTGTGGAACCTCCTCTGTTCCAGCTAAAACCTGTTGCCTCATGTCCTATCATTGGAAGCCACTGAGCAGAGCCTGGCTCCATCCTCCTGACACCCATCCTTTCCATGTTTATCAACATTCATGGGGTCACCCCTCAGTCTCGTTTTTTCCAAGCTGAAGAGACCCAGCTCTCTCAGCCTTTCCTCATCAGGGAGATGCTACACTCCTTTTAACATCTTTGTGGCTCTGTGCTGTCCTCTAAACTCTTTTCCTCCAAACTCTTTCAATGTTAAAAAAAGGCAAGATCTTCCAGAAAAACCCCAACCCAATAGTCCTGTGATTATTTTTGACAACCAAGCTAGGCAACAGGTGGAAAGGAAAGGGCTTTAAAATAATCGAAGTGTCAGAAAAATAAAGCCCTCAGAATGGCCAGGGACGGAGAGGTTAAAAGGAAGAGAGAGGAAGGTTTACCAAGAGAGGCTTCAGGGCGGGAAATAAATCCACACTACCAGGAAGAAAAAGTATAAAGGGAAAAAAAATCATACACTTGACTCTCCATGATGGAGATTTAATAGATATTTCATACTGGAAATGATGGTGGAGCTCCCATTTGCTTGAGTTTTCACTCAAAACTCATGAGGTTTTAGCTGCTAGCCCCAGAGCAGCCCATGAACCAGTAGCAATTGTTCTATCAGCTCATGGCAAGTGAGTCAAGGATGCTCAGCCCAGAGGCCTGAAATCCTTGTGAATGGGGAATGTTTGAATGCGGGGGTTGCAGCTTGCCAGCACGATGTTGCACTGAGCTTTAGTTTCAAGCCCTGAGTGCTTGACCTTCACTCTGAAGCGACGAAACAGCATTTTATGCAGGTGGAAAAGAACTGGTCTGAAGCTTAGAAAGGGCAAAAGCTCCTTTTGGTACCTCTGTGAGCTAATGGATATTGTGAGTGACTTGTGAAATTGCTTTCAGCAGGCACTGCTCGCACCGTATCTTAAAATCTATCAATAGGCTAAATTCAGCCTCAAGCTCCTATTCATAGCCTAATAAAGCTGTCAGGAGAAAATGTTTGCAAAAGACATTTCCATTGAAAGTTGTCTTCTGCCAGAGCCTTAAAAAGTACAATTGTTTCATCTGAGGCCGTAGCAGCGTAGGAAGGGAATGCAAATTGATTTGCAAGGGAAAATATGCCAAGGCTGTAATTCTCTTTCTTCAAGTAAATGGATTCCTCTTAATAGGCTGAGAGTTCCAGCATTATTAATTAAGACACTGCAGACAGGAGAGGAGATGATTTGAGAAGTTTTTGAGATCAGCCAGTGTATTAGGGTTGGGGCCAATGCAAATGATTTCAGCAGAAAGCTTTGAAATGAGAGCTTGTTCTTTCTTCCTTTTGGCTTCCTATATTTTGGGAGTGAATAAACCTGTCCCAGGAAAGCAGAAACCCTTTGTTCTACCTTTAAAGCTCTGCTATCTACCTTTTAAAATAATCTATTATATATTAGCATTATTATTATTTGTTGTTAAAAATGACACATAAAACCACAGACGCTAATCAAGGCAGCACGAAAACGAAGAGAACTTCTTTTTTACTGACTCAAAAGGCACTTAGCTCTGTTTGTAAGGCTGCAGTAGGACGATAGGCTGAAAAACATTAAAGCTCCCCACTGAATCCCATTGCAGTGGTCATCCTGAAGAGTCCAGCACAGCTTTGAGCCAGCTATACATAGGAATGTTTATTTTTGATCCTCCTATTATTATTCTTATTTGGTAAAGATCACAGAAACAAGATTAGCCTACCAGAACAAAACTCTGGTGGGTGCACGCAAAGAACATCAGGGAAGGATTGTTACCACACTGAGCACAGCTAAAACCCTACCTACACTTCAGTCACTGCTATCAGCTCACTCAGTTCCATCTTTGAATCTACAACAGGTTTCTTGTCTTTTTACAGCTCTACTCGCCTTAATTTAATTTCAATTTTTGACGGAGAAGGGAGACGAGCACACCAGATGATGATCAACAAGTCTCGTTTATTTTCCAAAATCAGAAGGCTTTTATACATTCCTTAATTAGCTCATACATATTGCAAAGCTTAAGCTCTTTATTGGTTCTAAAGCTCAATGTCAACTCCGCCCATATTTGTTCTTATCTGCATTCCTTGTGGTCAGCACTGTCCTTCAGTGCGTCCTGTTGATGATTTTAGTCCAATTAGTGCTGCTGCCAAGTTCCTCTTAGGTATCCTTACGAGACCTTCGGTCATTACTGCGCATGCCTTAGGGCCTAATGTTCCACTTATGCTAAGCAAGCCTAACTTATGTCAAGCAACCCTCACCCTTACGGTTCTAATTGTCATTTCCCATCACCAGCTTTTCCATTGAGTCTGTCACATGGTGTCTTGTCTTTTTACAGCTCTACTCGCCTTAATTTAATTTCAATTTTGCTTTAAACATCAACATTTACAATTGGTATTTAAGAGAAAATACAGAATCACACAGAATCATTAAGGCTGCAAAAGCCCTCTGAGCTCATCCAGACCAGACCAGGACCTAAGAGCAGCAGAGCAGCCACACCAAGGCACCAGTGGACACAGCCAGGATGGTCTTCAACATCTCCAAGGATGAAGACTTCCCTACTGGCTTGAGCAGTCCATTCCAGGGTCTGAGCACCCTTTTCCATGACAAAAGGCTTCCTAATAGTGAACATAACCCTTCTCTGGCAGCTTCAGGCCCTGCCCTCTTGTCCTGCCACTAGTTGCCTGGGAGAAAAGCCCAACGCCCACCTGACTACAACCTCCCTTCAGGGAGTTGGAGAGAGGGAGAAAGTTTCCATTGAGTCTCGTCTTCTCCAGGCTAAACACTCCCAGATCAGTCAGCCACTGTCCAGCAGATTTTCCCTCCAGTGGCTTCCCCAGTGTCCTTGCTTCTCTGGACCCACTCCAGCCCCTCAATCTCTTTCTTGAAGTGAGGTTCCAGAACTGCCCTCAGTACTCAAGGGGAGGCCTCCCCAGTGTCCAGTACAAGGGGAGAATAACATCTGTTTTCCTGCTGGCCACACTATTGCCACTGGCCTTCTGGGACACCTGGGCACTTTGCTGGCTCCTGTTCAGCTGGATGTCAACAAGTACTGCCATGTCCCTCTCTGCCAGACAAACACAAACCAAAAGAGCCAGGAAAATATTAAGAACTAACAAGCATTCTCCAAAAAACTCACCTTTCTCAAACATTCCTATGCTCAAAATACAGTGGAGAAAACAGCACGCCTTATTGGTCTACCAATGATTTCCAGTAGGGTACCTGGTGCCAAATTTGCACTTGGCTCTGACAGCTGGACTGGAAAGGCACAGACCCACCCACCAGAGATGCAGCAGGTGCTGAGCTCACAGAGCACTGACACACAGAACCACAAACCTGAGTTTTTCATGTAAACAGAGTTTTGCAGCTCTCCATCACGCTGATCAACTTCTGACCCCATAATGCATTCATCAATCATCTGGAGGCTTGGGATGCTACTTGTCATGAGGAAGACACTGCTAGTTAGCCTAAGAAAGATGGTCTCTGTCATAGGAGAGTCCAATTTTTCCTTGGTACATCCCAGCACCGCACCAAAAGTGATCTTTCCCTGATTTCTCAGAGGCAGAATATTCATTAACAACCATAGAAAAATCATACGATAATAGAATCAGAGACCATCAGGGGTTGGATCGAAAGAACATCCAATTCAATCGCCCTGACACAGCAAGATCCCCTACACCCAGTCACACAGGAACATGGCCAGATTTGTTTTAAACATCTCCAGAGAAGGAGACTCCACAACCTCCCTGGGCAGTCCCTTCCAGTACTCCATCACCCTCATCATGAAGAAGTTCCTTCTCAGACTGATGTGGAACCTCCTCTAATCCAGCTCACACCTGCTAGACCTTGTCTTATCACTGGGTGCACCTGAGCAGCGCCTGAGCAGAGCCTGGCTCCATCCTCCTGACACCCGCCCTTTTCACATTTATCAACATTCATGGGGTCACCTCTCAGTCTCCTTTTTTCCAAGCTGAAGAGACCAAGCTCCCTCAGCCTTTCCTCATCAGAGAGATGCTCCTCTCCCTTCAGCATCTTTGCAGCTCTGGACTGGACTCTCTCCAGCAACTGTTTCCTTCTTGAACTGAGGAGCCCAGAACTGGAAACAAGATTCCAGATGTGATCTCACCAGGGCAGAGTAGAGGGGGAGAAGAACCTCTCTTGATCTACTAGACACCCACCCTGTAATCCACCACAGGATGCTATTAGCCTTCTTGGCCACCAGAGCCCATTGCTGGCTCCTGGCCATCCTGATGGCCACCAGGACCCCAAGGTCCCCTTCTCTCAGTCTCCACCATGTACCGGTCGCTGGGGTTGTTCTTGCCCAGATGTCAGACTCTACACTTCCCCTGTTATAGTTCATTAACTTTCTCCTCACCTAGCTCTGCAGCGTGTCCAGGTCCCACTGAAGGGCAGCGCAGCCTGCTGGGCTGTCAGCCACTCCTCCTAGCTTTGTGTCATCAAACCATACAATAGTAGAATCATAAATGTGAGAAGAAATCTTCAAGACCATCAAGTCCAATCACTAACCCATGGCCAATAAATCATGTACCCAACTGACACATCTACACGGTATTTGACCACTTCCAGGGCTGGTAACTGCACCACCTCCCTGGGCAGCCTGCTCCAATCCCTGACCACACTGTCAATGACAACTGTGATGCCTGAAGGGACTCTGGGAACTTTGTGCATTTCTGGGAATCTCTCCAGCAAGGATGCTCCTATCCAGCAGCTCCCACTCCGTGTTAACTCACAGCACTCACTCTACACAGAACCAACTTTAAATGGAAGTGATGTCCTGGTAGCTGCTGCCTTCAACGTGCAGGCCTCTCTCTAAACCTCTCAACAGGATGTTCTGTAGGAAAAACAAACAAACAAAAAAAAAGACACCTATAGTGATAGACTTGACAAAGCAGCGTTGATGGCTCTGGCTTTGCTACACCCTTGCAAACATGGGCTTCAAGACTGTATCTCAGGAATCGTGTAATAACACTAAGAGAACTTGTCCTTGGGTGTAAATGTGAACCTTGAGTACTGGGTCCAGTGTTGGGCACAACGTGATAAGGACATTGAGGGGCTGTAGTGGGGCCAGAGAAGGGCAATGACACTGGGGAGAGGGCTACCAAACAGGCCCTATGGATTGCAGCTGAGGGAACTGGGGTTATTTAGTCTAGAGGAGAGGTAGCTGAGAGGAGACCTTCTTTCTCTCTACAGCTACCTCAAAGGAGTTTGTAGCGATGCTGGTGCTGGTCTCTTCTCCCAAATTACTAATGATAGGACAAACGGAAATGGCCTCAAGTTGCATCAGGGGAGGTTTAGATTGGATCTTAGGAAGAAGGTCTTTGCTGAGAGAGTGACTGGGCACTGGAACAGGCTGCGCAAGTGCATCCCTGGAGGTGTTTAAAAAGCAAGTAGCTAGAGTACTTCAAGCCTAGGGTTTAGGGGTTAGGAAGTTGTTGGGCTGAGGGCTGGACTTGGTCATCCTGGAAGTCCTTTCCAGCCACGATCATTCTATGATGATATGGTTTCTACTGAACTATCGTTGTACTTTGATAGTTATTTTTTTCTGAAATACTATCTCACTATGTTAAGCCAAGCTGGAGCTGAACACAAGATAGAAACAGATGAGTTTTTTCAAGGCTGGAGGAGATGCAAGTGCTGGCCAGGCTGCTGTTGACAGTTCAGCAGATGGCTTTCCTCTGGGTGGATATTTCTCAGCTGTGGTGGAATGGTTCTCCATTAATAACCACCCAACTGAGACAACAAGAAGGATGGATATGGCAGATGATAATTACCTTTGAGCAGCAACCATGTACCCAAGCTGTGGTTGCCATTATTTCAGCTCACCTAATGCTTCTCATCTTAATAGTTGGACACAACCAGCAAGCACTGGGTCATGTAAAAAAATGTTACCTTACTGTACCACTAATCCGATGGCAAGTTATATCAGACAGGGATACAGATCATTAAGGGCCGAAAGGGACCTCCAGGGGTCATCGAGTTCAATCCCCCTGCTCTGGCAGGACAATAGAGTCTAGGGCAGGTCACAGAAGAATGCATCCAGTTAGGTCTTGAAAGTCTCTAGAGAAGAAGACTCCACAACCTACCTGGGAGGTCTCCCTGCTCTGTCACACTTACAGTAAAGAAGTTCATCCTCATGTTGAGATGAAACTTCCTGTGCTCCAACTGACACCCACTACCCATGGTCCTATCACAAGATGCAAGTGAAAAGAGATTGTCTCCTTCTTCTTGACACTCAGCACTCATGGATTCATAGACAGTAATTAAATTCTCTCATAGTCTTCTCCTCTCCAAGCTGAAAAGTCCCAGGTCTCTCAGTCTTTCTTCATAAGGCAGGTGCTCATCATACTTGTGGTCCTCCACTAGACTCTCAATCACATCTCTGTCCCTTTTGAACTGGGAAGACCAGAACTGGATGCAATACTCCAGATGTGGTCTCACCAGGGCAGAGCAGAGAGGGAGAAGAACCTCTATTGGTCTGCTGGACACACTCTTCTTGATCTATTCCAGGCTTCTATTTGCCTTCTTGGAAATGGTGGTGGTTATGAGTGAAGCAAACTGTCTGTACATATTAATTTTGAGTGTAAGATACAGTAAGGCAGTAAGCCATCATCCTGGCTTAAGGGAAATTTCTGGGTGCCTCAGTTCCAGAAGGACACAGAACTCCTTGAGAGAGTCCACTCCAGAACTGCAAAGATGATAAAGCAAGAGGAGCATCTCCCTAATGAGGAAAGGCTGTGGGAGCTGGGTTTATTCGGCTTGGAAAAAACAAGACTGAGGGGTGACCCCATCAAAGTTGATAAATATGGAAAGGGTAGGTATCAGAAGGATGGAGCCAGGATCTGCTCAGTGGCATCCAGTGATAGGACAAGAGGCATTGAGTGTGAGCTGGAACAGAGGAGGTTCCACATCAATATGAGAAGAAACTTCCTCCCAGTGAAAGTGACAGAGCATTGGAATGAGCTGCCCAGGGAGGTTGTGGAGTCTCCTTCTCTGGAAATGTCTAAAACTCACCTGGTTCCTGTGAGACTGGCTCTAGGGGATGCTGCTGCATCAGGGGGATTGGACTGGATGATCTTTTGAGGTCCCTTTCCAATCCCTTATGTTCTGTGATTCTTTGATTCTGTGAATAGGAGTTTCGACCATGTTATTTCAGAGTCTCCTCATTTCCTCTCCTGTAACAACACACGGATTATGTTTCTCTGAGATGATTTTGGTTAGTTCAACTTAAAGAGGTGGTAAAAAGCATTCAAAGAAAAAAGGGAAAATATCCTGCTTTTACAGGCTCTCCGGATTTTTGAGGGAACTGTTTCTTCCTTTGCAATGCATGTTTGAGTACTCCAAGAAACAGTCATGATGGGAGCTTCCTCCCAGTTCTTTACTATGAATAATGGAAGGAAATAGAGAGGAGAGCCAAGAACAGCACATTTACTTTAATCTGCCACTGTTCCAGCTGCTCTTCCAAACTGGGATGAAGCAAGAAGTTTCCCATTGATCTGACTGGACAGCGAGTGATTTTCCCATGGAAAACAGATAAAAGGCAAGTTCAGCTTTTCCTCGAAGTCAGCTTTTCTGCTTCATTCCTGGCCAAGCCCCTGTGCTGGCTCTCTATGCAGCAGAGCCATTCTGCTTCCAGTTACTATTTCTTGGTATTTATATAGAGGAGTATTTCCTAGGTTTCAGGCCAGATCACCAAGATTAGATTTAATTGGCATGTCCATGCATGAAATTACTTCTTTTCAGACAAGTAATGTCACCAGTTGACATCAACAGAAGAAATTATTAGCTTTAAAGTGGGTGAAATGCATTAAGTTAAAACCTTTTTGACTCCACTATAGTTACAGATGTTCCTTGATGTGTTTCTGGAGGAAATAACCACTAGTATTTTAATTTTAATTTTTCCTTGTGTTTGTATGAGCAGTCTACCTACCACGAAAAAAACACTCTGACCCAGTAAGGAAATCACATACTGATTCACTTTCACATCTCATGTCTTGAAAGACCTGGTCAAAAGAAGGTAAACCTACAGAAACCTCATCTAGACAGATTCACAGAATGACTGAGGCTGGAGAAGCCCTCTGAGCTCATCTAGCCCAGCCCAAGACCTAACATCACCACATTCAGCCAGACCAGGGCACAAGGGCCACAAATAGGATGGCCTTCAACACCTCCAGGGATGAGGATTCCACCACTGCCCCAAGAAGTCCCTTCCAGGCTCTGAGCACTCTTTCCATCAGGAAGGACTTCATAACATCCAACCTAACCCTTCTTTGGCAGCTTCAGGCCCTACTCTGTTGTCCTAGCACTAGTTGCCTGGGAGAAGAGCCTGATCCCATCCTTCAGGGAGTTGGAGAAAGGGAGACGGTCCCCGCTAAGGCTCCTCCAGACTAAACACCTCCAGCTCCCTCAGCCTGTCCTCAGCAGACTTTTCTTCCAGTCCCTTCCCCAGCCTCGTTGCTCCTCTAAACCCACTCCAGCCCCTCAATCTCTTTCTTGAAGTGAGAGGACCATGACTGCCCCCAGGACTCAAGGGGAGGCCTTCCCTAGTTTTGCTGGCCACACCATCAGTTATCAGGAGATTGAAGCCCAAGTTTTTTGCTCCGGCCAAGGCTGGGTTGTCCAGCCAAACAGTGACAATTCTGCAAGAAAAGTGAAAACCATGACCCCTGAGCTACCTTTCAGGGGATCCTGCTGAATTGCTTGAAGTGTTTGTTCAGGTCTCTTCCTCTATTAAATCCAGAGGGCTTAACATATTCAGTCTCTCCATAAATCCATCGGTACTAACAAAACCCTGAACCTTTTACACTCAGTAAAAGGCATCCAGATTGGGCACACAGAAATCCTCAGTCTGGCTGTTTTATAAGGCTCCTATAGAAAAAAAAAAAAAAAGAAGCTGTATTCCCCAAAAAGGACTCAAACTGCTGCAGACACACACTTCTCAGTTCTTCAGACAGAGAATTTAGTTAACAGGGAGGAAATAAAAGCTCTCGAAACTCATTGGGAAATTGATTTGGAGATTAAATACGGAGTGTGATGTGATTCAAACCGTTGGAGATAATGCAATCTGTCTGCACACACGCTGAACAAGCCTGAGTTGCCAGGGACCATCCTGCAATGATCTATGAGATGCAGAATAAATCGTAACTGGGAGAAGCATGTTCTTGAAAGCGACAAAAAACCCCCACATTACTGCAGATTAGTCAAGAATTATCTCCTAATGCTGTCAGAGATCAGTTAAAGAGCCCGTAAATCTACTTTGCATCAACAAAACAACGAGCACCTAGCTTGCTTTTATGAAGGCAGAGAGAGTTTGTTTGACTCTTGGTAATGCAACAAATCCAAGTGTGATCAAATACTGAAAACTCACTCAAGCTCTGCCCTTGCTATCGAGCAGTCAAGGTGGGATACTTCTCTCTGGGTAAGTGTCCAACTTCTTTGAGATGGCAGCGTGGTGGAGAACAAATTGCCTACAAGAGCTCCTTCCTCAATATCTTTGCTGTGTGTTCTGCTGCTTTGTAAGTACAATGAAACATTCCTCTTGGTGAAGGGGGCTGGTGAATAGAATCATGGAATCATTAAGGTTGGAAGAGACCTACAAGATCATCCAGTCCAACCATCAATCCAAGCCCACCCTGCCCACTACACCCTGTTCCCCAGGGCCACAGCTACTAATGTTTTTTAACATCTCTATGGATGGTGACTGCACATCCTCCCCAGGCAGCCCATTCCAACCCCTAACCACTCTGTTAGATAAGAGATTTCTCCTGATGTCCAACCTAACCCACCCCTGGCACAACTTGAGGCCATTTCTTCTTGTCCTATTGCTGGTGACTTGGAAGAAGAGACTGACCCACACCTCTCTACACCTTCCTTTTAGGGTGTCATAAAGAGCAATAAGGTCTCCTCTCAGCTCCATTTTCTCCAGACTAAACAACCCCAGTTCCGTCAGCTGCTCCTCATCAGACCTGTCCTCCAGGCCCTTCACCAGCTTTGTTGCACAAAGCAAATAAGGACATCAACTCAGGGTGTGAGCTTGAGTGGCTTAAGGAAACAAAACCATCATCACAGAGAGAACAACTTTGATGTGCATAAGAGAAAGTAGCAGGCTGCACTCAAATAATATGAAAATAGGAGCCCTTTGATACTGAAGTTTTATCTAGAGGGACAGTAGAACTTTCACACATGGAGGACCCATAAGAGCCATCACCTCTGACACAGCTCCACTTTGCAAATGAAAACCTGCTAATTGCAGTCACACGTTCACAGATTCACAAAGCATTAGGGATTGGAAGGGACCTCAAAAGATCATCCAGTCCAATCCCGCTGCCACAGCAGAATCCTCTAGATCAAGTCACACAAGAACATGGCCAGGAAGGTTTTAAACATCTCCAGGGAAGGAGATTCCACAACCCTTCTGAACAGCCCCTTCCAGTGCTCTGTCACCCTCACTGGGAAGAAGTTCTTTCTCGTATTTCCCTAGCAAGCTGCATGTCATGAAAAACACACATTTCTTTATAGTGTACCTGAAATAGATTTCTACTCACTCCATCCTTACAGACCAGGATGTTCTGACCTTCCCCATGTATGTTAATCGCACAAAGCCCATATCAGCAAACAGCATTAACAACTATTCCTATTTTGTTCTGAGCTCCAGATTTCTCCGTTGCATTTCTTTTAAGTCCAACCTTTTGAAGTGTGGTTGGTTCAAGACCACAATCAAAGATAAAGAAGAGGAAAACAAAGCAGTTAGGTCTCGATGAGATCTCAGACAGAATTTCCCAGACAATGGATGGATTAGGGAAAATGGAAAAGAGCTTATTAACAGGCTGCCCAGGGGGGTTGTTGAGTCTCCTTCACTGGAGGCGTTTAAAACCTGCCTGGATGTGTTCCTGTGCTACTTGATCTAGGTGATCCTGCTGTGGCAGGAGGATTGGACTAGATGATCTTTCTAGGTCCTTCCTAATGATTCCATGGTTCTATAACTGTATACAGGAGAAGGTTAAGCAAGTTAGTGCACACAAACTAGACACTGTGTCACAAATGCCATCACATATTCTGAGAAAAAATACAATGGGAGATCACTACTGTATCAGTCCTTGGGTCTTTTTCACATTAGAGATCTGGGAGGAAAAGAACATGTTAGTCAAGAAGATATGAGTACCACCACCCTCCCTATTATTCATGTGTCACTCCTGCCTGCAAACAGCGGCACCCTCGTCTGTCCAGACTGGTGAATTCTTCAATTCTTCAGCGTAGCTTCTCCAGCTCAATGCTCATCAGGTAGGCTTGATTCCTCGGCACCTGAACTGCATGCAAGAGACATGCTTTCAAACAAATAACCCGGACTCTGTCTTTCATATTCAAGGTTTCTTCAAGGTTCAATGTTTCATGTTCAAGGTTTTCTTCAACTAAGTGTAGAGAAATTATCCCCAATACTTGAAAGCATCCCCAGTTTTTTGCAGCAGCAGAAATGACAAACAGTCTCTCTTCCTGCTGATCAGTGCTCTCTAAAATGGCAGCAGCCACGTGTGGGACCCAAGATGGAGACCAACCACATGGCTGTGTCAGCAGGTACACCCGCACTGTGTAAAGGTGGCTGAGACGGTTTTCCATGACCCTCCCCTCTCCTCTCTCCTCCTGTCTCAGCTCCAGGAGGAAAAAGAGGAATCCCTTCAGCTCATCAGAAGTGGACGAATGGCTGCTCCGTGGTGGGGGGAAGGTGGTAACTCAGCACTGAGGTCTTGTTTCTCCTGCCCGTGGCGGAGCAGGGCTGGGGCGTGGGGTCCGGGCTGGGGTTGGCATCGTGCAGAGTCGCCCTCCTCCACCCCGCCATTTACAGGAGCAGAATGGAACCACCGAGCTCCCTCTGTGCCGTCTCCAACAGGGAAAACGGGGGAGGGAGACACTGGGAGCCACGGGGAGCCATCTTCCCAGCCTGTCTTTACCCCCACCACCACACTGGAAGTGTAGGGGGGTGGTTAGCATGGGGCAGTCCTGGAAGCCCTCAGCAAAAAGAGACACGGCTCAGATCACTGGCCCCTTTTATAGTCTCACTTAGTGACATCCCTTAAAGGGGCGTAATCGGGACAGTGTCACCTCCCCCCAGGACAGGTCACTGGGTGGGGGTCCTCTTAAAGCAACGTAACTTTTTCTGTATGTCTGAAAATTGTAATTTTCAGACTGCAACAGGAAGATACTGCAGTTGCTTGTAGTTACTGGCTAAGAAGTCGCTGGGCAAGTGCTCTAGAGCAATGAAGCGTCATAGATAGTATTAAAGGACGTGCTGATGATCACAGGTGGAAACTTCTGGCCACTGCTCATAGCAAGCACCTTTTCAGTAAGATTTCACAGAATCCCAAAATCACTGAGGCTGCAAAAGTCCTCTGAGCTCATCCAGACCAGACCAGGACCTAACATCACCACAGCGGACAGACCAGGGCACTAAGGGTGGCAGTCAGGATGTCCTTCAACATCTCCAGGGATGGGAACTCCACCACTGCCCTGGGCAGTCCACTCCAGGCTCTGATCACCCTTTGCATCAGAATGGGCTTCCTAACATCCAACATAACCCTCCTTTGGCAGCTTCAGGCCCTTCCCTCTCCTCCTGGCACTGGTTGCCTTGGAGAAAAGCCCGACCCTCACTTGACTGCAACCTCCCTTCAGGGAGTTGGAGGCAGGGAAAAGGTCCTCCCTGAGTCTCCTCTTCTCCAGGCTAAACACCCCCAGCTCCCTCAGCCTATCCTCATCAGACTTTCCCTCCAGTCCCTTCCCCAGCCTCATACATTTTATGTCCTAGACCATGGATGGGGCTGGAGATTTTGTTTTGTAAGGCAATCTAAACAGTGATCACAATCCCATCAGGGAATATGAGGCAGAGATCAGACAGTGAGAGCAGAAGCTCTGTGTGTGGTCACCAATCATGTTAGTTCACATCAGGCTGGTTTTATGCTCCTATAAGAGTGAAATGGGAATTAAACCCTTTATTTTCAATACTGGTGATGGGTATTCATTAAAGTGATTAACATTAATGAGATTAAATGTACAGGCACTCTCTAAATAGCAACGATTAGACTAATTAGAATAAAAAAATGGGGTTAAATACAAATTTAGGGAGAAGCCAGATGTGTTTTGCAGAAACTCCCATTGGTTTTTCCAAAGTAGCTTTGGAGAGCCAAATAGAGTTGGTGAGCTTGGCTTATAGCCTAATGGGGGCTACATGAAGAGATTATGGGGGAGAGCAATATTTCCTTCAAGAAAACCCTCTTTTAACATTTCAATGGCTCTTTCTCCTTATTTTGCAGAGTCTGTGGAGCAGCAAAGTAGAAAAGGACTTTGGAAAGTCATGTTCATTCCAGGGCTCTGGAAAGCATTTTGCAGCCTTTGGGGTCTGGCAGCCTTTGGGTTTGGCAGCTTTTGGAAAGGATGCTCTGTGCATCTTCTGGATGAGCTCTTCTACAACTACAGGAGATCTGATCTGATGACCCTGAGTGTCCTCTCCAGATGCACGAGTCTACCTTCCACAAGTACAATCCCACCCAGCCTGTCTTCCAGCAACACATGGAGAAAAGAAAGGGAAAAACATCCCATGGCTAAGCTCAACATAAGAAACAAGAAATCTAGGCTTCTGATTGATCTGGTCCTTTTAATAATCCCTATCTTTCCCAGACCTCGTCTTCACTTGCTATGGTGAGACTGGCTTGGGAAGAACCTAGAAGAAGACACCAGCTTTGTCCTCTTGGTTTGAGGTTGTCCTTCCTCTGATCTTCCTTCCTCCTGCTTTGCTCACTGCCTAAGGGCTACAAACACATTCCAGGAAGCAAGAGATGACCTTGAAAATACTTCTCAGGCTGCTTAAAACCAAGTTCTCATTGCAACACAGCACTCTGAGTAGGATCCAACCTTTCTGCACCATATTTCATTCCTTTTTACTGTGAGCCATGTCAAGAGGGGTCACCATTTGCTGTGTGTATGTTGAAAGAGAGAGAACTTAGGGATTTAAATAGGAAATAAAGGGAAAGAAGCAAGGTCATTCAGATAGGGGAAGACATACAGCTTATAAATCAATTAGAGATCCTCTACGCCAGAGTTCGTTGGGCTCAGCGATGCCTCGTGCTCAGCCTCTGTCATCTAAGATTTTCTGATTAAAAGAAAGTCAGTTCTTTGGAAGCTCAGCATAAAGAGGACATACACCAGCGGCAAATCAGCTCAACTGATCCCCCTGTCCTGAAAAACTTACAATAACCCTGAAGTTAGAATGGAGGGGAATATCTTTCTATTTACTACAACCTACAATGAAAAATCTTCTGCCTAAAGGTAACTCTTCAGCTAAAGCAGGTTCCCAGGAAGCTTACACTTACTATCGACATGACCCCAGCTGATACCAAGAGAACAGAGATACAAGTTGGTAGAACATTGGGATATAAATTTAGCACCTTAATTGCGTTTCTTATTTTTATTAATCTATTTCACAGGATCACAGAATGATTGAAGCTGGAAAAGCCCTCTGAGCAAATCCAGACCAGACCATTACTTATCATCACCACATCCACCACACCAGGGCACAAGTGCCACAGCCACCCTGCTCTTCAACACCTCCAGGGATGGGGAGTCTACCGCTGCCCTGAGCAGTCCATTCCAGGCTCTGAGCACTCATTCCATGACAAACGGCTTCCTAACATCCAACCTAATCCTCCCCTGGCAGCTTCAGGCCCTGCCCTCTCATCCTGGTACTGGTTGCCATGGAGAGGAGCCCGACTGCCATCTGACTACAACCTACCTTCATGGAGTTGGAAAGAAGGAGAAGGTCCACCCTTTAGTCTCCTTTACTCCAGGCTAAACACCTTCAGCTCCCTCAGCCTCTCCTCAGCAGACTTTCCCTCCTGTCCGTTCCCTAGTGTCATTGCTCCTCTGGATCCGCTCCAGCCCCTCAAACTCTTTCTTGAAGTGAGGGGCCCAGCACTGCTCCCAGTACTTGAGGGAAGGCCTTCCCAGTGCCCAGTACATCCCTAGTCTTACTGGCCACACTATTGTTGATCCTAACCAGGATGCCACTGGTGCCACATGGGCACAGTGCTGGCTCCAGTTCAGTGGGTTGTGACCCAGTAGTGCCATGTCCCTCTCTGCCAGGCTGCTCTCCAGCCACTCATCCCCTAGTTTTTAGTGCTGCCTAGGGATGCCGAGCTTGCCATTCACCAAGATCCTTCTCGACTGAAGTCAGAGCTGGCAAAAACTCATTACATCTGTGATACATCCACATTTCAGTGTGGAATTTGGGGAATGTCAATTGGATTCTCAGTGGCCCCTTTGAAGGCTGCATGTAAAGCCATTGCAAAGTGAATGTCACTGTGCAGGAGGAATGGCACAGCACTGCTTGAACAGCAGATGAGCCAGCAAAGACACTGAAGACCAGTACAGATTACTGCAGTTCAGTCCCTGAATGACATCTAAAGACAATGATTCCAGCCTTGGGACTGATTTGTTTCTAAAATCCATCTCCAGGAAAGCTCTAGGGTAATGGAAATGGTTTGCTATAGTAACACAGCTTGAGTTTCTGCAGCATCTTATAAATGACCATTTGAAAAAAGGACTGTTTAAATATAAATGACTATTTCTGTTACAGTGGCAGCAACGGAGCTGCCTTCTCATCAGATTCCACAGAGCTGACAATGTGCCGGATGCTGGGAAGGAGGGTATTTCAGCCCTTTCTCCCAAAGAATTCTGTCCAGCAGTAAATAGAGGTTAGTCCCACCTCACTGACCCCGCTATACAAAACTTTTTCTTATTTATTTTCTGTACCAGACAAGAGAAAAAAAAGGCAAGGTAATAGAATGGTTCAGGTTGGTACAGATCTTTGAGATCTATGAGTCGAACCCCGAACCCAACTGTCCCAAGGCCACCACTAAACTTCGTCCCTGAGCTCCAGATCTCCATGACTGTGAAACACGGCCAGAGATGGTGATTCAACCCCCTCCCTGGGCAACCTGTTCCAAGGGCTGGGGGCCCTTTTCCTCATGATCAACCTAAACTTTTCCCAGTACATCTTGAATCCAAGAGACATCAATGTCTGTTGTATGTGGAGAGAACAGAGGCACAGCGGCTGCTCTGACTAGGGCTCCTGGGGCCACAATAGCTGTGGCTCTGTGAAATACAGCAGTTGGCTCTGCGCTATCAGCACCCTCACTGTGTTTTAGGTGTTTCCTCTTTGCTCTGGCACTGTGCACCAGCAGGTGATGGCCATGTGTTGGTGCAGAAGCAGCAGGAATTCCTTGAGTCCCCTCTCATCCCTGAAACTCCAGCCTTTCATCCTACAGCTCCTTCTGGGACAAGCACCTCTCATCAGCAGGGCTGTAACTCAGAACGAGTGATTTCTATGGAATTAAACTCTGTGTCCAAGGTTTCAGCTGTGAATATTTTAGTGAAACACTAGAGGTCATACATTTCAAAGTGAGCTAGTAATGCACTTGGCTGTTTTCACATGCATTTTTATAGCATTTAATTTGTTCATCTATTTGTCCCTGCACAGTGCAGCAATAACTCATCCTCATGTCTGGCTCATAAAAAGATGTTCCAATATGCTCCTTGTTAGCACCACGATACCATTAAGAGAAATGGCTCTAAAAAAACCATTATATCTCTCAAAGTTTCTTCTTTTTTTTTAAATGTTAAATTCTGTTGATCAGCAATAAATTTGCAGGTTTTATTTGATTCATCTAGTTGGGAGAAAAAGGGATAAAAACTATCAATAAAGAGAACATGTAAAGTTTAATGCAATTACTAAGCAAGAGGGCTGGAGCACCTGTGTTATGAGGACAGGCTGAGGGGTTTGGGGTCGTTCAGCCTGGAGAGGAGAATGCTCCAGGGGGATCTTATAGCAACCTTCCAACCCCTAAAAGGGACTGTCAGAAGGCTGGGGAAGACTGTTCCCAAGGGCAGAGAACAATAGGAGAAGGGTCATTGTCTGAAGCTGGAAAAGGGCAGAGTGTCCTTGAATCTGAGGGAGGATGTCAAAGAGGTGGTGTAGGCCCCATCCCTGTAGACATCCAAGGTTAGGCTGGATGGAGCTCTGGGCAACCTGATCTGCTGGGTGTTGGCTCTGCTTGGTGTAGGGGGGTTAGACTGGATGCCCTTTGGAGATCCCTTCCAACTCTATGATTCTAAGATGTAGCCATCACACCATATGATTCCATTGCCACACATCTCTCTCAGCCTTCATTGCCGCTGCACCAACCAGCTGATCGTGCTTTGCTCCTGAAGCTGTGCACAATTCATCACCACAGCTAAAGTACACTTACATTGACATTTTACAAATCTTCCTGCTAACCCACTTGACTTAACAATCCTGCACAATATCCAGAGGAGCTGCTACCAAGCGTACCCATACCGTGTTCAACACCAGTTCACACAATACTACAAAACGCTGGATCTGCAGAAACTCTGCAATAGCAATTCCAACAACCCAGGGATAATTTACATCTGCTGAGGATCCAGTTCAATTATCCTGACCAAGAATAATTTGCACGCAGGAGCACAGAAATTCCCAACCTGGAACACAGCCAAATTACTCTCCTCTAACAGAGGAGACTTTTAAAGGGAGTTGCATGAAATGCCATTAATAGGTGGGATAATACGCCACGTACAATGCGTTTCAGGCTAGAAAGTGAAGACTGGCTTAAATGCCGTGAAAAGGGATTCCCCCTCACCCTTTAATTGTAAGAACCGAGGCTATTTTAATTACCCAGCAAAGCCTGCCTTGGGTAACGCTGATTCTAGCTTTCGATGCATCATTTGGTAGTTACCCAGGCTTAGGAGAAACTGCCTAAAAGCATTTTTTTTCCTCTCAGCATTTCTTGCATCCTGGTTTCTCTGAATTCCTCCCTTTTATTTCTCTCAGCACCAGGGACAGACAATTGCATCTCCAGATCATGTCCCTTAGACTGGCCATCACAAACTCCCACCTTATGTCCCCTGTGAGAACAAAGGTGTTTTCAGACGCTCTTCAGAGAAAAGAGGTTTGCTTACCTCAGCCTTTCCAGCATGTCTTGCTCCTTCTCAATCTTTTTCTGGCTCAGCAAGACACCACAGAGGGCTCCCATCAATGCTGTACCATTGATTTCAAATGTGTTGTGAGATCAGCCCTGAAGGTGTCTCTCACAGTCACAGAAACATAGAATGTTTGAGGCTGGAAAAGTCCTCTGAACTCAACTAGAGCAGACCAGGACCTAACGTCACCACAGCAGTCACATCAGGGATGTGTGGCAACAGCTAGGATGTCCTTCAACACCTCCACAGATAGCAACTCCACCACGGCCCTGGGCAGCCACACCAGGGTCTGATCACCCTTTTCAGGAGGAAGGACTTCCTAACATCCAACCTAACCATTCTCTGGCAGCTTCAGGCCCTGCTCAGTTGTCCTAGCACTAATTGCCTTCAAGAGGAGCCCAGTCACCACCTGACTTTAACCTCCCTTCAAATAGTTGGAGGGAGGAGGTCCACCCTTGAGTCTCCTCATCTCCAGGCTAAACACCCCCAGCTCCCTCAGCCTCTCCCCAGCAGACATTCCCTCCAGTCCCTTCCCCAATCACATTGCTCCTTGACCCACTCCAGCCCCTCAATCTCTTTCTTGAAGTGAGGGGCCCAGAATTTCCCCCAGGACTCAAGGGGATGCCTTCCCAGTGCCCAGTACAGGGGGACAATGATGTCCCTAGTCCTGCTGGCCACACTATTGCTGATCCAAACCAGGACACCATTGGCCTTCCATGCCAACTGGGCACCCTGCTGGCCCACTCTGTCCTCATCCCCTTTCCCATCTAGACAAAGCGTCATGTAGGCTCCCAATGACAGCAGCACGGGGCTCCTCTGCACCTTATATTTCCTTTTTATCTGGGAAGAGAGCAGCCTTCATGTCACTAATGCTGTAGGATCTACCAGAGACCCACAGTTATTCCCCTAAGTGTTTTCTTCCTTCTATAGAAAAATCACCTCCCACTGAGTCTTCTTTAGTCCTGCACAAAGTTCACAAGGAGAGATCCATGGAGAATTGCAGCAGACACGGAAGCCATATGTGGGATAGAAAGGCTTTGAATCCAAATGAGATGGAGACAGGAAGAGGTTTCTTGGGGGAAAGTATTAATTTAGACATTAAGGCTTAATTTTTGTGTCCTGGACTCTCAGTTATGGTTGGAGGTGGGGATCCTGAGGCAGATGAGTCTTTGATTTCAGACATGGGACAGGTTGTGTTAGATGTTCTGCTTCCTTCCACGACACATTCTGAACAGCACTCCCTCTTCCTTTTCCCCACCATTCTGCTTTAGGAATAATTATTTCTCACAAATTACATTAAAAAATTTGTTTTGTTTTATTAATAAAGAACCCGAGGTCAGATCAGCCAGTTTTAAAGGAGAAACATTTTTCTTTATGGGTTTGGTTTTTTTAATCAGCTATACTCTGCTCAGTTCAAGCTGTGTTTTCCTAATGCAGACTGTATAATAGTAAGTCCTTCATGGCAGATTCAGCTCTCTTCAAACCCAATACAGCAAAATGCAGATGAGTCCCCCCCCCAGTTTTGTTTTTGCAGACACCAAGAGAAGGGATTCCAATGCTGTGTAACAAAAACATCAGCATGTTTGAAATAGGAGAATATTGTAATTGTACTTTAATATGCTAATGGGAACTGGGAAGAAGAGAAGCCATTTTCCTGTATATGTTTCTAAACTCTCTGTGGTGGGTTAATACAGGAGTGTGAACATCATTATTAATTGGAGAGGTTGCCTGGAATTTATTTGACATCACAACAGAGTGGAAGCATTGTTTGAAGTTGAAGGTATTAAACCCAGTTTTAGGAGGAGTTTACTTGCTCAAATAGTTTCTTAAAATCTATTTCCCAAGTGGAGGGAAAGGATTCCTCCCCTTTACTCTGCACTGGTGGGACCATACCTGCAGTTCTGCATCCAGTTCTGGAGTCCCCAACACCAGAAGGACACAGAGCTCCTGGAAGGTGTCCAGAGGAGAGCAACTCAAATGATCAGAGGGCTGGAGCAACTCCCCTATGAGGACAGGCTAAGCAAGTTGGAGTTCTTCAGCCTGGAGAAGATAAGGCTCCCAGGTGACCTTCTAGCAGCTCTCCAATCTCTGAAAGGGGCTACAAGAAAGCTGGGGGAGGGCTTTTGACATTAGTGGTAGCAAGAGGACAAGGAGAAAGGGTTATAGACTTGAAAAGGGGAGATGAGGTTGGACATGAAGAATCAATTCTTTCCTATGAGGGTGGGGAGATGCTGGAACTGGTTGCCCAAGACTGTTGTGGCTACCCGATCCCTGGTAGCGTTGAAGGTCAGGTTGGCTGGGGCCCTTAGTAATCTGATCTAGTAAAGGTGTCCCTACCTGTGCAGGGGTGTTGGAAGTGGGTGATCTTTAAGGTCCCTTCCAATCCTGGGCATTCTATTATTTCAATCACCAGAAAAATGCATCTGAAAATAGCATTAATTAAAAGCATTGGGTTTAGTCAATGGTTTAGATCTTTCATGGTGAGAGAGAAATTAGACTTGAAGCATCACCACTAACTGCTGAAATACACTGTACGGTTTTCCACATTACTAGATGCACACTTAGACAAGAAAGAGAGGGTTTCTGCAAAAATTCTGTCCATCTCTAACACGTTCTGTCCAGGGTTCCCCAACAAATCCATCACTTTGAAACCACGGACCTAAATCCCTCCACATGATGCCCATCCCAGAGCTTTTCTAACTTATTAAGTGCTGGTGCTTTAATTTAAGGGATGGCTTTTTTTAAACCAGTTTTGCTAAGCCAGAGCAAGACTCCACAGGGATAATCTCATATTAGCTGAACCCAGACATTTACTTTAGCTTGTGTTGGTTGGGAAGAGGTTTAAGGAAAAAAGCAATTGACCAATTTGGAACCAATTTGCCTACAAAAAGTTCAGTAGTTTTGTCAAACCACTGTAATTTTCCCTGTGTATAAGCAAATCCCAGCTTGAGAGCTGCTGCTCTTAACTCAAGAGTTTTACCTCAATACCCAACCAGCTCTTCACCACATGCTGAGCACCAACAGCTTAGAGCCCCCTCCACTCTTACCCAACTTCATCACCATTGGCCACAGCCAATTATTCCTCTCCAATCATTACCACAAATTCAGAGTTTACATCCTGAAGGGGCTTAAGCAGCATATTTCTGACCTCCTGGGGCAGAAACCTCATACAATCTCTCATTGTCTGCTCCCTCCTACCCTGTCCTGTGCCCAGCCACTTCAGCTCCAGCCTGGATGGGCAAACAAGTGATTCCTGCTCTGCTCCTCTTCATCCCCTCTGCTGAGCAGCCTGTGCCCAGACCATCATGACAGAAGAATTTGGAAAGGAAGCAGAATTCTACAAAGACTTAGCTCAACTCTACCTTCCCGTTTAGAGTAATAACCCCAGAAATCCATAGACAAGCAGAACATTACACTTTTCCTTCTCCCTGAGTACTTTGAGACTCACCGTTAAGCAAATCATCCTCAGCTCTAGATCAGGAGATGTGAAAATAAATACCTTTAACACCACATTCTATCTACCCTGGCGTAATCTCAAATAAATTCTCTAATACCACAAGAGAATTGAAATATAGAGACTGAAACAGAGATCACTAACACCTGATTTTCATCTGCAAATACAAATTCACTAGAATTTGACGAAAGGATTTTGCCCTTTGAGCAGTTGTAGGATGTTGTGTCCGTGTGGAGGAATTGTATTCTTTTTTAATAGAATAACAGGCTTGGAAGGGGCCTCCAAAGGGCATCCAGGCCAACCCCCCTACAACAAGCAAAGCTATCACACACCAGACCAGATTGCCTATAGCCCCAGCCAGCCCAACCTTGAATGTCTCCAGGGATGAGGTCTCCACCACATCTTTAGGCAATTTTCCTCCTATTCTTCTTTTTTTTTCCCCTCCAGAGCAGCTACATTTTCCTCCAGGCTTCCTAATTTCCATATGGAATTCTGCTTCTTCCAAGCATCTCACGATTTTACAGCATCTCTCACAGTTCTGCTCCTCATGGCATGGGAAGATAATTCAGCCTCCAACATGTGCAACTTTCTGGCTAAGCTACCCA
The DNA here is from genome assembly GCA_013400115.1 of Rhinopomastus cyanomelas. Lineage (NCBI taxonomy): Eukaryota > Metazoa > Chordata > Aves > Bucerotiformes > Rhinopomastidae > Rhinopomastus > Rhinopomastus cyanomelas. Next base: position 32,243 of record VXBP01007149.1, on the reverse strand, counting down.
TGCAAATTTAAGGTGTAAACTGCAAATACACAGCTCTTCCACCGCTTCTGCAACTGCAAAGCCCTTGTAGCCTGCCCTTTGTCTCAGACCCCACTGACCCTCCACTTTCAACCCAGGGGTATTCCCAGCTCTTCTCCTTACACAGCTTTGTGGGTATCTTTGGTGTCCAAAGTCAGATTTGCCTTCTTCCAGCACTGTAAGGGTTAAACCCCAGGCCATAAAGACAGTCCATTCCAGTTAGTAACCTTTCACAGCAAATAAGGCACCAAAGGATTCAACCATCAGGCGTGCCAAGGGCTGTTAGGAAACGTGTCAGTACAAGAGAATGAACCAGCAGGTGAGCAGCACAACATTTGAGAGGGGAAATGTCCTGACAGGACCAGAGAAAACAGTGACCACAGTATCCTACAAGGAAATCTCTTCTTGCCCACTCCACCTTCCCAAAGTACAAAGCAAGGATGAAGGGAAGCTGCACATAAGCTGTCCCAGCTTAGTGACCACAGGGAGCCTCTAGGCAGCTGAGGATGGCAGCTCTGTCACCTCATCTGGTTTGATAAGCACAGGGTGCACTACTTTTATGGTAAATAGTCTGGTAAAATTTACTCTTATTGTAAATTATAGTGCTAATCACCATATACTGTACTTTTCTCCCTCCTCCCTGGCTTCCATGGAGAGGGATCTTGAAGTTCTTGTGGATAAGTTGTCCAAGGAACAGCACTGTACTCTGGTGGCCAATCCTGAGATGGATCAAGAAGAATGCGTCCAGGAGACCAAGGGAGGGTCTTCTCCCTTTCTGCTCTGCCCTACTGAGGCCACATCTGGAATACTGTGCCCAGTTCTGGTCTCTCCAGTTCAAAAGGGACAGAGATCTGATTGAGAGAGTCCAATGGAGGGCCACGAGGATGATGAGGGGACTGGATCACCTCCCTTATGATGAGAAACTGAGAGACCTGGGACTTCTCAGCTTGGAAAGGAGAAGGTTACGAGGGGACTTAATCACTGTTTATAAATCCTTGAAGGCTGGATGTCAAGAAGAAAGAGACAATCTCTTTTCACTTGCTTCCTGTGATAGGACCAGGGGCAGTGGGTGTCAACTGGAGCACAGGAAGTTCCATCTCAACATGAGGAAGAACTTCTTTACTGTAAGGTGACAGAACAGTGGAACAGGCTGCCCAGAGAGGTTGTGGAGTCTCCTTCTCTGGAGGGTTTCCAGACCCCTTTTGGATGCGTTCTTGTGTGACCTGTCTTACGTTTTATGATACCATTCAATCAGGGGAGTTAGATTTGGTGACCCCCTGGAGGTCCCTTCCAACCCCTAATGATCCTGTATCTGTGTACTGAGGTCTTGGATACAGCCCAAACTGTGTTGCTCTTATCTAGACAATGAATCGTTCCAATCATGTTACTAAGTTTGATCACAAACTCAACCATTTAGAGCAAAAAAATTGTTAACTACCTGGTGGAGGAGAGCACATCTTCCACTGTTAAACTTGACATTAGGAAGCATTCTTTTACAGAGTGGGTGGTCAAACACAGTAATAAGCTTCCTGAAGAGGTAGTCAATGCCCCAAACCTAACACAGTTGAAGAAGCATTTGGACAATGTCCTAAAGGACATGCTTCAACTTCTGATGACCCTTGAGTCATGTAATTGGACCAGATGATTGGTACAACACAAATACTCTAATCACAGTATTATTGAGGCTGGAGAAGCCCTCTGAGCTCATCCAGACCAGACCAGGACCTAACATCACCACAGCAGCCATACCAAGGCACTAAGGGCCACAGTTACTCTGCTCTTCAACATCTCCAAGGATGGTGACTCCACCACTGCCCTGGGCAGACCATTCCAGGATCTGAGCACCCCTTCCATGAGGAAGGGCTTCCTAACATCCAACCTAACTCTCTCTTGGCAGCTTCAGGCCTTGCCCTCTCATCCTGGTGCTGGTTGCCTGGGAGAAGAGCCAGACCCCCACCTGACTACAACCTTCCTTCAGAGAGTTGGAGAGAGGGAGAAGATCCCACCCTGAGTCTCCTCTTCTCCAGGCTAAACCGCCCCAGCTCCCTCAGCCTCTCCTCATCAGACTCTCTGATTTTTCTATCTCCTCCACATTACACTGGATGAAAAAGCCTTCATGAAGTAGACATGAAGAGACACACCTAACACTATAGAACCACCAGTAACAGCAGAACCCCATGAAGTGTCTCGGATACCACAACCTCACCAACAAAGTGGAAATGTGTAGGACCAAATGCGTCAAGGGGTTTTCTTAAGAGACCAGCAGTGTCTCATGGCATTTAAACAGCAGTATCTTGCTTGCTCCACATCTTTAAAGTTACAGGAGCATTAGCCATTTTGCTCTGCAGAATTAAATACTGGAAGCATCCAGAATTACACAGACTTCTACAGCCCAAGCCAGCACTGTCTATCTGCAAGTGAAATAAAAAGAAGCAATGAAGATCAAACAGCTGCCTGTAGAGTCTGGTACAAATTCCACCACTTTTGCTAATCCAGTCCCATGAGAACAAGAAGCCAAAGAGGAAAAAATTCCAAGTATAAAGTCTAGTGAAGGAAGGAAAGAGGTAGAAATGTTTTGGTTTGGAGCCTCAGCCTCTTATTTCACTATACGCGACCACAAAGTCCCCGTTGCAAGGCTCTCAGTGAGATGTGGAGGGGTATTCAAGCTGTCTCTAGTACGTTAGCTGGGATACTGGAAGCAGCACTGCCAGGTTACCATGGCATTCCAGACTAACAGCCACTGTTCCTCAGCCAGGCTACGTGACAAACAAAATGCCACCTCAGTGTGGTGGAAATTCCCCAACAGCAGCTAATTCAGAACAAGCTCAGGTCTGGCTACTCGGTTCTGTGTCGTACAAACACTCCCCATGGGATGAGTCCAAAGGGGCACTAGGTATTGGAGATTAGCCCCAGCCTTGCCTCTGCTCTCCCAAGGAGCTGCAGCAGGTTCTCAGCATCAAACCCAAATACTCATTTAGAAAGGGCTGATGAGAAAGATGGAGACAGAGGTTTCAGCAGGGGCTCCAGTGCCAGGGCAAGGGGTGACGTTAAACTGGAAGAAGGAGAGTCAAGGGAGAGTGAGAAATTGTTGCTGCTGAGGGTGGGGAGAGCCTTGCCCAGGTTGCCCAGAATGGTGGGAGAAGCCCCATGCCTGGAACCATCCCAGTTCAGGTTAGACCTTGGGGTTCTAAGCAACCTGTTGTGGTTGGGGATGTCCCTGCTCAGGGCAGGAGTTGAACTGGATGAGCTTTGATGGTCCCTTCCAATCCAAACCAGCCTGTGGTTCTGTGTTAACTGTATTTCTGCAGAACAGCAGGAGGACAATTTTCTTTGGGTTTACTTTTCAAAAGAACAGTCACTGAAATCTGAGCAGTCCTGGCCATAGCAGAAGAGCAGGATAGCTGTAGCTAAGGCCAGGCAGGCTTGCTGTGCCTGAATTGCACGTGGGTGGTCATTACCAAGGACATGACCTCATAGCAGAGCTGCTCATGTGAGGGTTAGATGTGAGGACCCACCAGAGATGAGCAGATGCTAGTAACATAGAAGCTTGATGGTTAATTGTTGGGCTTTGTAGGGCAGACAGTTGGACTTGAGGATCTTGAAGGTCTTTTCTTGATGATTCTGATATAAGGAGGCTGACAGACTTGTGTGAAGGGATGTTCTGTGAAACATAGTTTTACTTTACCGGGGAAAGGGGAATGTGAAGGTGCTTTGACACTGGCTGAGAAGAATGTGGGGTGTTAGTAAAACAAAAGTATCTGGTTGCCAGCCTAGAAGTACAGATAAAGAGGAGAGAATAGAACAACTAATCTTCAAACAGCAGAGCTAGGTGGACAAAAAGGTTATTTTCCCAGGCTTGGGTCTGTAACAGCTTGGCACTCTTGCCAAGGAGGTGAAGTTACTGTTAAAAAGGTCCTCAGTGTCAGTCAAAAGACCACACCTGAGACCCCTGAGACCATCTGCCCAGATGCAAACAGGATGATAACATTTAATTGTAATATCCCCTCCTGTTTATGCACATGTATGAAAAGATTGTATACAACCTGATGAAACCTGCGTTTCAGTGCACACGGTTTGGAGGATTTTTCCCCCATGTGCCCAGCACTGAAATAAAGCAGATCTGCTCTTTCTCCCTGCAGGTTGGATTTTGTTTCTGCACATCAATTCTCAGAGGCGCAAAATCACAGAACATTATGGATTGGAAAGGGACCTGAAAAGATCATCCAATCACCGTGACACAGCTGGGTCTCCTACATCCAGTCACACAGGAACATGGCCAGGTAGTTTAAATATCTCCAGAGAGTGAGACTCCACAACCTACCTTGGCAGCCCCTTCCAGTGCTCTGTCACCTTCACTGGAAAGAAGTTCCTTCTCATATAGATGTGGAACCTCCTCTGTTCCAGCTCACACCCATTGTCCCTTGTCCTATCTTTAGATCATAGAATCATAAGGGATTGGGAGGGACCTTGAAATATCATCTAGTCCAATCCCCCTGCCAGAGCAGGCTCACCTGACTGGAGAAGCCATGGAATCAGAGTCACTCAGGGCAGGAAGGAACCATCATCCAGTTCCAACCCCAACACACAGGCAGGGACACCCTACCCTAGACCAGGCTGGCCAGAGCCAGATGCCAATGAGCAGAGCCTGGCTCCATCATCCCAACACCTGCTCTTTTCACATTTATCAACATTCATGGGGTGACCTCTCAGTCTGATTTTTTCCAAGCTCAAGAGACCCAGCTTGCTCAGCCTTTACTCATCAGGGAGATGCTCCACTCCATCATCTTTGAGGCTCTGTGCTGGACTCTCTCCAGCAGCTGCATGTCCTTCTGGAACTGAGGCCCAGAACTGGAAACAAGATTCCAGATGTGGTATCACCAGGGCAGAGTAGAGGGGGAGGAGAACCTCTCTCCTATCTACTAACCGCACTCCCTTCTAATCCACCCCAGGATGCCATTGGACTTTTTGGTCACAAGAGCGCAATGCTGGCTTGTGGCCATCCTGCTGGCCACAAGGACCAAGTCCCTTTCTCCTACGCTGCTCTTTAACATGACTGTCTCTACCTTACCCTGGTACCTGCAGTTGTTCTTGCCCAGGTGCCAGACTCTACACTGCCCTTGTTATAGTTCATTCAATGTCTCCCTGGCCAACTCTTCAGCCTGTCCAGGTCCTGCTGAATGATCAGCAGACCATCAGTGGCCTGCTGGGATGTCAGCCGCTCCTCCAAGCTTTGTGTCAGAACCTCCACAAGGAGGAGATGAAGGATGCTTTTAAGAAAAGGGATCTGAAACATCTCATGGCAATATTCAAGTCTAGTGTAACATGCCACATTCTCCCTGAAACAGGTATCTACAAGTGCCAAAGCCTGCCAGCAGGATGGGACTTGTTCCAGTTCTGGAACACGTTGTGCAAGGCAAGAAGACCTGCAGGATAATCAGCTTATATCATCTAAAAGAAGTACTTTGCCTTTTATATTTGTCCTTGCCCTATGTTCTCGGGATAGAACTATATCAACGGTGCTACATGCAGATAAGGAAATCACTCTCAGCAGCACAACACATTTTAAAACATTATAAGTAGACACAGCTTAGGGAGAAGAAAGGATGTCTTGCTGCTTCTGAAAGATGGAGAACAGAAAGTTGACCCATAAAAACACTTATATGGAAAAACAAGAGTCCCCATATGCAGAGCTGCACTTTCCACATCAGCTTAACTTAAAACCCTGAGAAAAACAAGATTCAGGCTTCCACATCCATGCGACAGTCTCAGCATTAGCAAAGATGCAAGTTGTGAAGTGCAGCTGTCAAAGGGAAAGAACTACAGAGAATAACCAACAGCTCAGTCAGCCAGCAGGACCCAGCAAACATGAGGACAGCGTAAGATCAGCAGTGCGTGGGGTCACCAGCACAAGGCTGATCACACACAGAGGGACACATAGCTATGAAATCTAGTGCTCTGGTCTTGGCTGCACACAGAGCAGATGTCTGCACAAGTACTGGAGTGGAAACCTTACCTGTGCCAGAAAACCAGCAGAGAACAGCAGTCAGAGTCAACACTGACACCTTCTGACACGCAGGCAGCAGCTCCCAGGGAGCAGAGAGCTGACAGGTGAGGATGGCATCATGTGCTGCCACATCACAGCCACCGACCCAGCAATTGCAGGTGGTCACAGCATGTGTCAGCCCAGACAATGGGAAAGGTAACTTTCCAACAGGCTACATCTCAGCAACCCAAGAGCATGTACATGAATCAGCATGTTGCTGGCTCTTCTGTAACAACTTCCTCATGCCTCAAGCTCAAACATGCATGACCTCAGGGGCTTTCATATGAGATGCTGTGTCTCAATCATCATCCATCAGTCTGACTGCAGAAGCTCATCAGGTATAGGAATAGGCTGCCCAGGGAGGTGGTGGAGTCACTGTCCCTAGAGGTGTTAAAAAAATGAGCAGCTAGAGCACTTTGAAGCCATAGTCTAGGGGTTAGGGAGATGTTGGGATGAGGATTGAACTTTGATGATCCTGGTGGTCCTTTCCAGCCAGGATGATTCTGTGAAGAGCTTAGTCCACAAATATGCAAAACTAAAGCTATTTATTTCTTTATTTCATTGAAGATAAGGAAAAGAGGAATTCCTGGTAGTTTGACAGCTTGACGGCACAGATGGGAGCTGTATGGGCAATTGTTTATTGAGATGCCAAAAATTAACCCCAACCAGAGATACCAGTTAGTGAGCAGGGATGAAAACACACAACTGTGGTGATGCCCCCCTGAAATCTTTGCAGACCAAACTGCTGCAGAGGAAGAGAAACTTCCACTAGATTGAGTGGCTTCTTCCAGAGCTCTGAAATGACAGAGCATTGCTCCAGTAACAGCTGAGGCAAAAATCAGAGGGGTAAGGGATGCCCAGGCTCAGGGATTCAAAGAGCAGCATACAAGTGCAGAATTATTTTGCCTAGGTCTGAACATCACTTAGGCTCTTTGTAGGTGAAATGACCACCCTACATTTTAGTTCTTGCATTTCCTCAGCCACAAGAGCAGCACTGGTGATAGAATAGGCTTAATCCACTGGGCTGGGTAAGGTTCTTCACTGCTCTCAGGGAGACTGAGCAGCTCAGCTGGGATATTTTAACAAAAAGTAGTAACTTAAGGACACATCAAGGCCAAGGAAAAAGCCATGAGCCTATTGCAACCCCAGCATGATTAGAAACCCTGAATCTAGCATTAATTTATCATGACAGGTCCTTATTCAGGTTTGAGATGCGGTAATTCCACGCGTTCTCATGCTGCTCCAAATCTACTGCAAACCAAGCTCCTACAATGAGCCTTATTGTTTCTAGCGAGGACTCTGAGAGGAGACATTCTTGCCCTCTACAGCTACATCAAAAGAGGCTGTAGCAAGGCTGGTGCTGCTCTCTTCTCCCAAATTACTAACGATAGGATGAGAGGAAATGGCCTCAAGTTGCGTCAGGGGAGGTTTAGATTGGATCTTAGGAAGAAGATCTTTGCTGAGAGTGATTGGGCTTTCCAGGGAGGTGATGGAGTCCCCATCCCTGGAGATGTTCAAAGAACAAGCAGTTAGAGCACCTGAGGCCATGCTGTAGGGGTTAGGGAGCTGTTGGGATGAGGGCTGGACTTGATGAACCTGGAGATCCTTTCCAGCCAGGATGATTCTATGATAGTCCAAGAGCTTTTGTTTGCATCTAAGAGCCTTTGCAAACAGCATCCTGATGCCTGTGGATACCACCAGAGCACAGTAAGTCTACAAAGCCAATCCAGCTGCATCACTCTTCCCATGATTTAAAGGGCTATCAATGAATTCAGTCTCAGTATTCAGATACCATTTGGCAAAAACACTTTAGCTGTTCAGTCATGACTTCAGCACCTTGACTCACTGTCAAGAGTCAATCTGAGTTTTTTTAACCCAACAGATTCTGTTGCCAAGATCATTCAGCTTGTAATACGGGAACAAAACAAAGTAGAACAAAAAGCCCAGCAGTTCTGTATCTGTATTTCCCCCTGGTTTTCAGATCAAAAGGAACAACTCAGCTTTTGAAAACCAAGCACAGATTGGGCCTTTTGAAATCCATCACCTTGGCAACCCAAGTCACAGCCAATGGACAACAGTAATGACCCAATGCCTGCATCTCAGGACCTGCTGAGGTCAGCTTGGCCACAGTGCATCAAAGCTGAGCATGATGAGCAGCTCCTTCAAAGGGCAAAGTTGTGTCTCACAACCTGCTCACATGCAGAGATGAGTAGAAAAACATAAAAAAGCAGACATCTCGTTCCCGGAAGCCTAACTCAGGGAGGAGGATTTATTATGGATAAGCCATACCCAGACTCACCACTTCTTTTGCAAAGCTCCAGTGGCATGAGAGGTCTGCACAAGTTGCCAAGGCCTTGCTGGTGTTTTCCAAGTTCTCACAGCACAGGAAGGACATGCTGTGTCTCTCTTTGTTATTTAGAGGATCATAGAAAATATTGGGCTGGAAGGGATTTCCAAAGGACATTCAGTCCAATTGCCCCACAGTAAGGCACATCACTCACCAGACCAGACTGCCCAGAGCCCCATCCAGCCCAACCTTGAATGTCTCCAGAGATGGGGCCTCCATGTCCTCTCTGGGCAGCCTTTTCCAGGGATCTCACACCCTCAGATTCAACAACAAATTTTTCCTCCTGTCCAGCCTCAATCTCCCCTTTTCCAACTTCTTATTTCCAACCCCCTGTCCTATTGAATAGCTCTTCCCTAGACTTCTGATACAGAGAAGCTCTAAAGTAAAAGTCTGCCTGATGATGAGCTGGAAATTCACCGCCAAAAATAGCCTAAACTGGAAGGAACAACTAAGACATGGAAAATTGTGAGGTATCTGCTCTTCTTTTATGCCATAGACTTTACTGAGGCTGATCTAGGTAACACAGGCAGGATTGCTAATAGCTGCAGCTTCTTGCTATGCTTTGGATAATGGGTTTCTCGTTTCACACACAAGTTACAGGTATTTCCCCAGTTAGACCGGTTTTCATGAACCAGTCAAGGCAACTAAAGCCACTTTGCCTTGCGGTTGGAGCAAGGACCTGCTGTAGTGAGGAAATTTTACTTTAAAGGTTTGTGGTCCTTTTCAGTTGTACAAACACAGTCTCTCCAGTCCAGAATTGTTGTTTTCTATGAGAATAACCAGCAATGAGTCTGAACACAGACATGACCCAGAAAAAGCCAATAAAAATCCTTAAACTAGCTAGACATTGGCTGAAAATCACCTGTAGTGCTAACATCACACTCTGTCCATACTTTGGGTTCATCAACTAAATTTAAGGGTCATGTTTCCACTTACTCTGCTGCTCCTTCCCTGCCAGGTATCACCAGCGCTCCATCCATCATGATTATCTCATCCTCAGAGCAAAATAAGTCAGTGCTGGCTGCAGGTCTATGACTGCACATGGCATCAAGGGTCCTTGGCCTTCCCTCCTGTCCTTCTCCTGCAGTAAACACACAATCAGAGAATCATTAAGATTGGAAGAGACCTACAGGATCCAACCATCAGCCCAACCCCACCCTGCCCAATAAATCACAGTCTCCCAGGGCCACATCTACTTGTTTTTTTAATCCCTCCAGGGACATAGAATCATAGACTGTCCCAGATTGGAAGAGACCTCCAAAGATCACCCAGCCCAACACCTCAGCAGTGAGCAAGGANTACTCCAGATGTGGTCTCACCAGGGCAGAGTAGAGGGGGAGAAGAACCTGTCTTGATCTGCTAACCATCCCCCTTCCGATCCACCCCAGGATGCTGTTGGCCCTCTTGACCACAAGAGCACACTGCTGGCTCATAGTCATCCTGCTGTCCATCAGGACATCCTCAACTAGATCAGGTTGCCGAGAGCCTTGTCCAGTCTCCCCTTGAATATCTCCGGGACTGGGGCCTCAACCACTTCCCTGGGCAACCTGTTCCAGTGTTCAACCACACTTCTAAAGAACTTCTTCTGAACATCCCATTTCAATCTGTCCTTCTCTAATGTGAAACCATTGCTCCTTGTCCTATCACTACAGGCCTTCAACATCCAGGCCAGTAGCTGCTACAGAGCATGGAGACAAAGGGAGCTGCTTGTGCACCAGTCACAGTCACCATTAGCAGTGTCCTGCTGTTCAAGGACCAACCACAGCCACTAGCAGTGTCCCACTGCTCAAGGACCAACCACAGCCACCAGCAGTGTCCCACTGCTCAAGGAAATAGGAAGTCCAAGCATGGACAGAAAGTGGAGAAAGCAGGAGAAGTGGTTTCCCAGCCAGCTAGTGGGATGTATTCAGAAGAAGCAGCACGTTCTCTTCTTCCAGATCACACCAGAATTTGCTTCCTAAGACAAAACATCGACTTCTCTGATCTAAAGCTGCAGACAGACACATCAGATACTTGCTGAAACACAATTAATAGTCCAAATATTGAGAACCATCCTGTCCTAGCAGATCATGGACAGGAAACTCAGCACAGCCAGTCTGCTGCTGCTCAGCGCCTATCACCTCAATCTGAAGCTGCAAACCTGAACATCAGATGGATGCTGCAAGGAAACAGAGATACTTATCACAATACAAGCAGAGGACTGAGCACGCTGCTGTCAGCTGCTAGGAGGAGGTTTTGATCAGATTGTTTTCCGGAACTTGGCCCTGAGGATATTGCATAAGGCGAGTTTGATTTTGTTGCTCAAGAGAGCTTTTCCAGCTGTGAACCAACCACTCCACAAAGGGTTGGCAAAACAGTGCTCAACTCTGCCAAGGGACTCACCCTGTGCTTTGAAGAGAGGGCCAGTCTGACCAGAGCTCATCCTGAGCCTGGGACATCAGCTGGGAGCCACAGATCTTAGCCCAAGAGCACTGAAGCTGAATGGTTTGAAGAGCAGTGAGATTTCCTGAAGGGAGAAGCAGCCAGACTCTCAAGAGAACTGGCCTGGATGATGCTCAAGCAGGGGGGGTTGGATTCGATGACCTCTAGAGGTCCCTTCCAACCCCAAATGATCTGTGTCTGTGTCTATGGGTGCTCAGAACCAGCTGCAGGACTGTGTACCCCCCCCAACCAATGCCAGATCCCAGAGGGAAGAACATGCTGTCTGTGAAGTACAGCAGCAGCGCCATTTACATCCTTGCATCTCCACCCCTTTCCTCCCAGGTAGACCCAGATATGCAACGTCTCCTGGTTTAGTTCTCAGGATGTGCTTTGCCTCCACATATCCTGTCAACCAACAGCTGGGGTAAAATTCATTCTCTTCCTGAAGATTCCTGCTTGCTAACTGCCATCCTTTTTCCTGCACAGCTGAACCACCTGCACACCCCCACCACAGCAGCATTTCACAGGCGGTTTTTCAGGTCTAATACAGCAGTCAATAACCTCCTAACAAGACAGCGAACAGCTCCTGAGGAAAGTTCCCTGGACCAGAGATGAAATAGAATTTTTTCGATAGATCATTGCCACTCAGGTCTGTAGGAACCAGCAATCAAAGCAAACTCCCATTTAAAAGCCAACTGAATGTTCATGAATAATATTTGTGGCTGTTCACTGCTGCCTTCTCTGAGACCTCTCTCAGAGTCACTTTCTGCTAGAAGTCAAAGCATTTCTAATTTTGAACACCTCACTTCTTTCAAACCACTGCTGTTACTCTGTTTAATTAGGGGGGTTTTAGGTGGTTGCAGCCCCTCAGCCCTAGTAAGGACAATGTTGTTGCTAACATGTGCAAGTAAACTGAATCTTCAGCTGGCTTCTGCTCCACAACCCCGCTGGGCAGCCCCTTCCAGTGCTCTGTCACCCTCTGGGGAAAAGTTCCTTCTCAGATTGATGTGGAACCTCCTCTGTTCCAGCTCACATCCATTGCTTCTTGTCCTATCATTGGATGCCACTGAGCAGAGCCTGGCTCCATCCTCCTGACACCCACCCTTTCCATATTTATCAACATTCATGGAGTTACCCCTCAATCTCTTTTTTTCCAAGCTCAAGACAACCAGCTCCCTCAGCCTTTCCTTATCAGGGAGATGCTCCACTCCCTTCATCATCTTTGTGGCTCTGTGCTAGACTCTCTCAAGGAGTTCTGTGTCCTTCTGGAACTGAGGGGCCCAGAACCTAGATACATGATTCCAGATGTGGTCTCTGGACAACCAGGACAAACTGGCAAGGAGTTACATGGAAAAGACAAAGGGCATTGGTTACCCCTGGAGAGATTCTAATTAGACACGAGGAAGATTTTGCACAGGAACTGAAATAATCTCCCAAGGGAAGTGTTAGAGTCCTCAACAGTGGACATTTAAGTGCTGAGCCAACTTGTCTAGACAGAGCTTTTACCAAGAGACATTGGATCAGATGATCCTTGAGATCCCACCCAAGCTGGCATTCTATGATTCTATTATCTTCCACTGAAGCAGCTGCCAAACCTCATGACTGGGTATCAGTTTCTCTACCAATACTTACAACCATAGAATCATCAAGGTTGGAAAAGACCTTCAAGATCATCAAGTCTGCCCTACAACACCCAGCCACTAGCCCATGTCCTGAAAACCACCTTTGCTGAACCCCTCCAGGGACAGTGCCTCTACCTCCTCCCTGGGCAGCCTGTTCCAAGGCCTTCCCACTCTTTCTGGGAAGAAGTTTTTCCTAAGATCCAATATGACCATCCTCTGGCACAACCCGGCCCCATTTCCTCTGGTCCTATCATTAGTCCCTAAGGAGGTCAACCCTGGCCTCACTGCAACCTCCCTTCAGGTAGGTGTAGAGAGCAGTGACGTCTCCCTTCAGCCTCCTCTTCAGGCTGAACAATCCTGGGTCACTGACAGTGAGGAGTTGTGGAGGGTAGCAAGGAAAGCATCATAGCACTCTATCCCAAGATTTGCAAACCACCCTAATCCCCAGGGCAATACACCTGCATTGGATTATTTGCAAGGGAACAGACTCAAAGACATTAAGATGGTGGAGTATCTGTACCCAGAGCTCTGCTTCTATGGCACCATCCCTTAGGACAGACTGCAAGAGCCACAAGGACTTTTTCTGCTGAAATAACACCGTATCCTCCCCACACACACACACTTCTCAGCAGTGTGGCTGTGTCCTCACCTAGGTTCCTCCTGCAGCAGCCACACGTCAGCGATTCCCATCACATAGCAATGCTCATCAAGCAGGAATGTATAATGTTGACCCAGTCTTTTCCTGAGCCACTTCATCACCACATACTTTGCATGGCACTTTTAGCACATGATTTGGGAGCTGAGGGGAAAGAAATCATAGAAACCAGTGTCTGTGACTAGCAAGAGCTCCAAACTGATCTCTCCCCAGGCTCCTGTCTGCCCTGAAGTCACCACTCAGGACAGTAAGAACAGAGAAGGCTGCTGGATTTGAATAACCATGTGTCTGCCTTTCTCCTTGTCCAACTCACTCCTTTTAATCTGTATATCACATCTCCCTAAACTTGGGACTTTTCACAGTGGGACAGATTCTCTTCTACCTCACAGACGTGGGAGAAACCCAGAAGTTTGACTTTTTAGCCACCTTTAACCTCTTTTTTTTTACCCAGACAATAGTGGAAGCTGCTTTGTACCTTTTGGCTGAGAGCAGTAACTGGGTGGAGCACTGAGGTCTGCTTAATAAGTCATAGAACCATAGGGTTGAAAGGGACCTCCAAAGGTCATCCAGTCCAACCGCCCTACAACAAGGGACATCACCAGACCAAGTTGCCCAAAGCTCCAGCCAGCCTGACCGTGAATGGCTCCAGGGATGGAGCCTTCACCCCCATCTCTGGGCAGCCTGTTCCAGGGATCTCACACCCTCAAATTCAACAACTTTTTCCTCCTTTCCAGCCTCAATCTGCCCTTTTCCAGCTTTGAACCATGACCTCTCATACTGAGTAGATCCTAATTCCTGATTTCTTTTGTGTAGCTGCATTTTGCCTGCCCTGACACTTCATCTTCCCTTTTGTTCTCCGTCTTCTGTATCTGTTTATCATCCAGATATCTATTTATTTCTCCTTCATACATCAAGGAACTGGAGAAGAGGATATGATAGGAAATTTGCTGCCACATTTGACTTAAGAGACTGACTTGAGCTAGTGATCAAGACGATCAGTCTGGTGCTGTAATCCAGGTACAATCATCACATCTTCCAGCAAAGCTACCCTAGAAATCAGAACTATCTCTGATCCCTGCTTTTTTTTTTTTGCTTCTCTTTCCTGCAGTCAAAAGCTGAAGCTTTGCAAAAAACATTTTACCTGCCTTTCAACTGAATGTTTATTAAATCCTATGTCAGCTCATTTCAAAAATCATAGGCTGAGATAAGAGGAAATAACAACATCCCTTTCCCAGCCAGTTCTCATTCGTGGGGCTGTGCGACAGGTGTCCTGCAGGATGACGAAGAAAAACAGAGGTACTGGCTCCCTGTGAGCCCAGTATCAACCACACAGAAGAAAAATGAAACCTCCTGAGATTTATTTGCTATATACTCACACAGCTTAGGAAAATCACTGTATGAGAGGCAATGCTCATCCCTGTTGGCTGTGTGACAAAGTGCAGGATACAAAGCTTTCTTACACGAGCAATAAAGCCGTGCATTTATTAAACCCAATCCCCCACTAAGGATTATGTGTCAGCCACTCAAGGACGCAGCAGCTACACCCTCTGTCTTGTCTTGTGGTGAAAGAATGGGTCTGGGAGTGGAAAGTTAGCCTAGGCTTGCAGGATGCAAGGCATCAGCCCCCGGTAATGAAGAGAGCTGCATGGCTGACTCATATGCATTGGCCAGCACAATTCCCTTCTAGAAAGTCCCCGGGAGCCCATGTCATCCATCCAGACCAAGGCAACATGTCCAAGCCATGAAAGAGCCTTGCGAAGCATCACAAGGAATTGTTACTAAATTGTCGGGGATCTTGGTGCTAGAGTCAGACTTCCCATATTCACTGGCTGATGCTGCCTTTTCTATTTGAGGCAGATGGGGATTGCACTGTAAACTGAGACAGATATGAAGATAGAACAGCTCTCTACTGCCATAGCTTCTAGTCACAGAATCATAGAACGGACAGTGTTGGAAGAGACCTTAAAGATCATCTAGTTCCAACCACCCTGCAGAGACAGGAACACCTTCACTAGATCCTGTTACTCAGGGCCTCATCCAGCCTGACCTTCAACAAATCCAGAAAGAGCTGCTGGTTTCTCCTCCATCCTCCTAGATCCTACCTAGCCAGTGATGCAGACAATGTAACTGGATGAACTCGAATGACCTCCCAACAGCATGAACCAACTTTTCTACTCACTCGCAGAATCACAGAACATTAGGGATTGTAAAGTACCTTGAAAGATCAGCCAGTCCAGTCCCCCTGACACAGCAGGATCCCCTAGACCAAGTAGCACAAGAACATGGCCAGGCAGGTTTTAAAAGTCTCCAGAAAAGGAGACTCCACAACCTCGCTGGGCAGCCCCTTCCAGTGCTCTGTCACCCTCAATGGTGACACCCTCAATTCCTTCTCAGATTGATGTGGAACCTCCTCTGTTCCAGCTCACATCCATTGCTTCTTGTCCTGTCATTGGATGCCACTGAGCAGAGCCTGACTCCATCCTCCTGATACCTGCCCTTTCCATATTTATCAACATTCATGGGATCACCCCTCAGTCTCCTTTTTTCCAAGCTCAAGAGACCCAGCTCCCTCAGCCTTTCCTTATCTGGGAGATGCTCCACTCCTTTTATCATCTTTGTGGCTCTGTGCTGGACTGTGGTCTCAAGCAGTTCCGTGTCCTTCTGGAACTGAGGGAACTCCAGGAGCAGGGAGTAGACTATGGCAATGGGGGGGAGAAGATGATCCCTCTGTTCAGCCTCTGCTATCTGAAAATTGAAGTCTTAACCAAAAGTAGTCGCCTAAGCTGTGTCTGCAGTCAGGGAAGCAAAGAGAAGATCTCCAGTGGGCCATGTTTCAGTCTATGTTTGGTACCTACCTACTGAATCACCCTTCAGAGAGGGCTGTTCTCCACTCACTTGCACAAGGGGGTTAGGCAGGCAGCTTGGCCGAGACACACAATTTCTGCCTGTGTGCTGTGAGCTGAGATTAATTCCTCCCTTTGTGCCCATTCCTGGCCGAGCAGCACACGAAGAATAGGATATTTCAGCAAAAATTCCCTCCTCCTCTCACTTCCAGTGACAAAGTACTCAACATTTTCAAGCTCCTTCCATCATCTACAGCTCCTGCTGCAGACTTCTAGCAGGCAAAGCAGTGATTTGTCTCCTGGCCAGGAAATGTTGAGCTAGAAATAAGATAAAAGAATCAGAACCAAGCTGAAGTAGGAAGAGACATCCAAGACTTTTGATGCGAGAGTATCTAACCACTGCAACAGCTTCTGAAGGAGGACATAAAACTCTCCGGCTCCCACAGTGCTGGTGACAGACTGCTTTGAAAAAACAGCAGCTCTATTTTAATCCAGAGTCATTGAGCTCTGCACGGGGAGCACTACTGACAGAAAGCAGAGAATGTCAGAGTGGATGCTCACAGGATGAAACATCGACTCTCAGAATGTCTGTACTGTTTGTGGTGCATCTTTAGGGTGCTGAGTTAATCCAAATGCCCAATTTTTGCCCTCTTGGAGGCTATTATCTTGGCATCTTCATAGAATCATAGTATGGTCAGGGTTAGAAGGGACTTTAAAGATTGTCCAGTTCCAAGCTCCCTGCACAGGCAGGGACACCTTCACTGGAGCAGGTTACTCAGGGCCCCACACAACCTGGCCTTCAACACTGCCAGGGATGGGGCAGCCACAACTGCCTTGGGCAACCTGTTCCAGCATCTCAGCACCCTCACAGCAAAGAATTGGTTCTTCATGTCCAACCTCAATCTTCACTCTTAAAGTCTGCAATCCTTCCCCTTGTCCTCTCGCTACCACCCGTGTCAAAAGACCTTCCCGGCTTTCATGTAACCCCACTCAGAGATTGGACAGATGCTAGCAGAAGCAGAAGTTTCCCAGGAGCCATCAGCATGCGCTGTCAGCCCAGAAAGCCAACCGTGTCCAGGGCTGTGTCAAAAGAAGCAGTGACAATTGGTCAAGGGAGGGGATTCTGCCCCTCTACTCTTTGTGAGACCCCACACGGAATCCTGGGTCCAGTTGTGTAGTCCCCAATATCAGAAGGACACAGAGCTTCTGGAAGGTGAGGAGAGCAACTCAAATGATCAGAGGGCTGGAGCACCTCCCCTGTGAGGACAGGCTGAGCAAGTTGGGGTTCTTCAGCCTGGAGGAAAGGAAAATCCCAGGTGACCTTCTAGGAGCTTTCCAATCTCTGAAGGGGGCTACAAGAAAGATGGGGAAGGGCTTTTGACACAGGTGGTAGCCAGAGGACATGGGGAAAGGATTGCAGACTTGAAGAGGGAAGATTGAGGTTGGACATGAGGAACCAATTCTTTGCTGTGAGGGTGCTGAGATGCTGGAACAGGTCTCCAAGGCAGTTGTGGCTGCCCCATCCCTGGCAGTGTTGAAGGCCAGGTTGTCTGGGGCCCTGAGTAACCTCCTCTAGTGAAAGTGTCCCTGCCTGTGCAGTGGGGTTGGAACTGGACGATCTTTAAGGTCCCTTTCAACCCTGGCCATACTATGATTCTGTGACAGCAAATGGCTTTGGGAAGCAGGGAAGAAGTCACAACTTCCCCAGTTTTCCAAGGGAGCTCACTCTGGGAACATCTCTTCCTTGTAAGCACCAGCAAAAAACCCAAGCAGGGTGTGTTCTAAGACCCTATTTTGCTGTAATTCTCTGAACACGGGTATAAATTAACAGTGATCTAATGAATGAGACGGGGAGAGTCACAGTACTCGTGAATCAACTGTGTGCGGTGAGACGAAGGCTCGTTTGAGCACCTCCCATCTCCTCCTGCACCTCCAGCTATAATTCAGCAGATTGTATTTCAGCTGCTTGCTTATCTCTCATTACCATATGCTGGGGCTGGGTATTATTTCAGCAGCAAACCCTCTTCCAACACCTTACCAGCAGCTGTTTTGTCAGCGAGTCGTGCTACAGGAGCAATGCTTGATCGTCGGTAACCACGGAGCACTGCATTGGAGGATAACACCCCTCGCTTTGCTTGTTGGAGAGGGTCTACAGGTTTAAGGCTACCAAGAGAATAAACTAAACTAAACTAAACTAGAGAGAGAGAGTCCAAGCAAGAGACTCCGGAAGACAGCCTGCCCACAGAGGTGTAGAGGCACCATATCTGGAGGGGTTCAGCAAATGGACTGACAGTTTTTTTCAAGTGATGGAGTAGTGATTGGGGGTTGTAGGGTGCGCAGTTGGATTTCATGATCTTGAAAGTCTTTTCCAACTTTGAGGATCTGATGACAAAATTTGAGGGAAAAAGCTGGACAGAGGTACCCAGTGGGAAGAAAAGGGCCTCCTTATCAGCAAACTCCTCAACAAGAGCTCTTGGTGGGACATTAGAACATCCATGCAAACCCATGGGTCCCCAGCATGGGTCTCCCAGGAGCCTGCAGCCTCTCAGGCAACAGAACACACCAGGCTTTCCCAGTGTGAGACAAGGGGATGAGATTCCCATTGCTGAAAATTTGTTTCTGAAGACTTGTGTCAAGCTGGTTTCTCCTTGTCTGACTCCCTGAGGACTTTTTCCCCTTCTTCTAAGCTTTGTCCAGGTTATTTTTGTCTCCAGAAAGTTCAGTCTCTCTTCTCATTGTTTCCTCCACCTGCTGAGCAACTTCCAATTCCTCCAGAGTCTCCATGACCACCCATCCACCACATCTCACCATTTAAGCCATTTATATTCTGTGACTGCTTTATTGCACAGTTAAGTTTTCAACACCAGTTTATGGTGGCTTTCAACCCAAATTACTCATGAGCTCTGAGCACATAGAAACATAGAATCATCAGGGATTTGAAAGATCATCTATTCCAATCCCCCTGATACATGTAGGACTGTAGTTGCAGTCCAAGAGCAGAAGATTCCAGGCTAATGGTAAAGAGGAGAGAGCACTGGTACCTGAACCCCCTTTATCCTACATTTCACAGTCACAGAACAATTGAGACTGGAAAAGCCCACTCAGCTCATCCAGACCAGCCTAGGGCCCAACATCACCACAGCAGCCAGATTAGAGCATTAAGGGCCACAGCTGTCCTTCAACACCTCCAGGGAAGGGGACTCCACCACTACCCTGAACAGTCCATTTCAGAGTCTGATCACCCTTTCTGGGAGGAAGGGCTTCCTAACATCCAACCTAACTCTCCTCTGGCAGCTTCAGGCCCTGCCCTCTCGTCCTGGCACTGGTTGCCTGTGAGAAGAGCCCAACCTGACTACAACCTTCCTTCACCGAGTGGGAGACAGGGGGAAGGTCCCCCCTGAGTCTCCTCTAGGCTAAACACCCCCCAGCTCCCTCAGTCTCTCTTCATCATACTCAAGCTAGAAGGAGAGACCATGGCTTGGAAGGAAACAACTCACTGAAGCCGTGGAACAGTTGCGGCACTTGCCTATCCCTTATCTGTCCTCCAACAAAACCCCTGATGTTAATCACCAAAACAACACCTATCATTCGTCACGTATAAAGACATGATCACAGAATCACAGCCAGTCCCAAAAGGAATAATTTGACATTGAAACAGGAGGAAAAGAGCTGTGGCAAAACAACAGTCACTACTGGGTTTTTTATGGACTGTGCAGACCTGTGGTAACATCTTTTTACTCACTCAGTCGATGTTGAATCCTCCTTCACACCAGCTGACAGCTGTTGGACAGTGGTGGCTTCAGTCTGCCACTGGCCTCGCCAGCTTAGCTGGTCTTCACAGATTCACAGAACATTAGGGATTGGAGGCACCTCAAAAGATAGTCCAGTCCAATCTGTCTGACACGGCAGGATCCCTTAGATCCAGTCACACAGGAACATGGCCAGACGGGTTTTAAACTTCTCCACAGAAGGAGACTGCACCACCTCCCTCACATCCAAGGTGTTTGCCTTTCAGTAACAAACCTGAGCTCTTCTTTCCCAAGGTGTCCACGCATTTTAATTCTAAAATACTTTAATCTGAAAAAAAGTAAAAATACATTACAGCTTCTAGGACTAGGGCTGGTCCCCCAGCAGCTCAGATAATTGTATTTCTGTAATTGTTTGAGTAGCTTAAGCTGTTACTGTGCATGAAGCTACAAAGAGAAACTGAACTTCTCTTGTTTCACTTCAGCTCATTGCACACTTAACTGTGCAGAAACTGGGGACTTGTTAGTCCTGTGATGCAGTGCAACTAATTCTGCTCTGTTCCTTCTGGCTGTCTGCAGGCAGGTGTGAGGACACAGAGTTGCTTGAGGAGTCCAGTGCAAAGCCACAAAAATGATGAAGGGAGTGGAGCATCTCCCTGATGAGAAAACGCTCAGGAAGCTGGATCTCTTCAGCTTGGAAAAAAGGAGACTGAGTGATGACCGCATGAATGTTCATAAATATGGAAAGGGTAGGTGTCAGGAGGATGGAGCCAGGCTCTGCTTGGTGTCATCCAATGATAGCACAAGGGGCATCGGATGTGAGCTAGAACACAGGAGGTTCCACATCAATCTGAGAAGGAACTTCTTCCCAGTGAGGGTGACAGAGCACTGGAAGGGGCTGCCCAGGGAAGTTGTGAAGTCTCCTTCTCTGGAGACATTAAAAACCTGTTTGGCTGTGTTGCTATGTGACTTGATCTAGGGGATCCTTCTGTGTTGGGGGATTGGACTGGATGATCTTTCGAGGTCCCTTACAATCACTAATGTTCTGTGATTCTGTGATCCTTTCAGGCCAGCTCCAAAGCTGCATCCCTTATTGTATTTTTAACCATAAAAATTACTCCCCAGAGAAAACCCAAACAGATAAAAGACATGTTTCCATTCAGGAAAATACATTTTCAACATGCAGGGCTCAAAAACATCTCCAAGAATTCCCAGTGGCTGCGGGAGCACCCAAAAATAAGAGTGGACCAACATAATGCTCTGCTTTGAGTCTCAGAAGCATCGCTGAATCTCTATTTTCATTATTCATGCAGCATGAGGTGACCAACCCACTACTGCTGCATTAAGTAGGACACAGGGTAGGAATGTGTCCCTGGTACTTATTGAAATAACTTAAATATTTCAGGAATGTGATGCTTTCATGAAGAATCTAATGGAGACAAGTCTATACTAAGATTTCCAAATCCATCTGTGGGTCCCGAGTATCCTTAAAGCCATCCTTGGGAGGAGGACAGTCTGTGCAGCACCCTGCAGAATTAATTCTGGGGATGTATGTGTCAACATTAAATTGTCCTATTCATCTACTAACCTTGATGAAAAATTAGTTTAATAGCCCTCATTATCTTATTCATTTATAATCCGAGTGTGATGGGGAGTGAAGAGCTGCTAAGCTCACAAAAATAGCTCTCTGTGCTTTTATTGAGCATGAAGTCATTGTCTCAGCACCTCAAACTCCTTTTCTCTTGGCCTTCAAAAGCCAAGAAGGCTCTCCCAAAGCACAGATGGGCCTCCATCTCCCTCCTTGTGTCTCTCGGAAGATGCAGCAGCACTCAGCTGCTGAGGCTGACAATCCTTGGGAGTCCTCTGGGATCCACTTCCCTCAATCAACTACCTCCAGCTCACAATTATTCTAATCAAGGCATGATACAGATGCAAGCATTGAATGGTTTGCCCTCAAAGGGACATTCAAAGGTCTTCTAGCCCAACTCCTTTGCAAAAAGCAGGGACATCTTCAACTAGAGCAGTTTGTTCAGAGCCCTATCCAACTTGGCCTTGAACAATTCCAGGGCTGGGTCATCTACCACTATCTTGGGCAACCTGTTCTGGAGTCTCACCACCCTCAGTGGCAAGGGTTGTGATAAAGGGACATGCAGAGCTGCCCTTGCTCCTAAAGTTGGAGTCTGGAGGAACGCTCATGCGTGTGTGACTTGGTCTAGGTGATCCTGCTCTGGCAGGGGGATTGGACTGAATGATCTTTCGAGGTCTTTTCCAATTCCTAATGTTCTGTGATTCTGTACCCCCTCCAAGCTTCTTGCAGGGCTGTGAAATGGAGCTCAGGACCCAGTTCAATGATCTTCATCAAGGAGGGTGGAGTTTAGGGAAATAGAAGTTTGTCACCTCACTGTATTTACAATGAAAATACAGCTTCTGAAGTCAGGAAATACATACTGTGAGAAATTCTGCATTATAGTCTCCTAGTTTTCTACAGTAGAAAGGCACCAGAAGCCCTATATCTGGCCCAAAAAAGGTAGGACAGAAGATTTTCAGGTTTGGATCTGCTTTTCTTTTCTTTTCTATTTCCTTTTCAAAGCAAGAAGGAAGTCAGCTTTTGGTTTCTCTTTCAGTAAAGCTTCTCATTTTACAAGAAAGAAAATAATCTGGCTTTCATCTCCTACAGTGACACATGCGGAACTCAGCCCTGCACACAACACAGCAGAACCGCTGAAGGGCCTTGTTTTGTTTTCGACCAGCCAGGCAGCGAATGGAGAGATTTTGATTTTTTTTTTTTTTTTTTACTGAATTTCTTGTCAGAAAACCCAACCGACAGAGAAAATTTACCAGATATCAAAAGCTTTTGACATTTTCCATGGAAAAGCAGAACCAAGGGAACAAACGGCATTTTCCAGGCTATTCTAATTGTGGGTTATTTACCTCACTCCTGGAACGCAGACAGAAGGTTTGTTATGGGATCATTTACGGCACTGAATTCAGCTCTAGATAAAATGGGAGATGTTTCCCTCCCCTTCTACTCTTCTCTAGTGAGACCACATCTGTCGTATTGTGTCCAGTTTTGGGCCACTCAGTTCCAGAAGGACATGGAGCTGCTTGAGAGAGTCCAGCACAGAGCCACAAAGACAATGAAGGGAGTGGAGCATCTCCCTGACAAGGAAACGCTGAGGGAGCTGGGTTTCTTGACCTTGGGAAAAAAGAGACTGAGGGGTGACCCCATGAATGTTGATAACTATGAAAAGTGCATGTGTCAGGAGAAAGGAGCCAGGCTCTGTTCAGTGGCGCCTAATGATAGGACAAAAGGCAATGGGTGTGAGCGGGAACACAGGAGGTTCCACATCAGTGTGAGAAGGAACTTCTTCCCAGTGAGGGTGACAGAGCACGGGAAGGGGCTGCTCAGGAGCATTGTGGAGTGTCCTTCTCTGGAGATGTTTAAAACCTGCCTGGCTGTGTTGGTATGCGACTTGATCTAGGGGATCCTGCTGTGTCAGGTGGATTGGATTGGATGATCTTTTGAGGTCTCTTCCAATCCCTAATGTTCTATGATTCTGTGATGGGCTCAGGTCACTTCTCCACAAGAGCAAACAGCAAAGTGAAGCAGTGAGGTCTTTGAGCCCAATTACAGCTTCAATAACTCAACCACCCCATTAAACAGAATAGTTTTGAGTTACCAGAGGGATCACAAAGGGTGGCTCAATATGGAGATGTTTATTCCTGGACCTCACATTCATCACTAAGAGAAAGCGCAGCTCCCTGATGGTTGGGCTTGGACTTCTGACTCTGACAGATGCTTTCCATTTTACCCACAACCAAGTGATTGCTCAACTCCAGCTGGTGAGAGACCATACGGAGAGCCAAAAATAGACAACTCAAATTGGAAATTCACACAGAATACTGGAGGAAAAACAACTTGGGTTCCTGTTTTCATTTGATGCTGACACTGTTGGCCCAGGCCATGATAAAAAGCAGAAAAGCAACAAGTAGGGCCAAGGCTCCAGCAGCAACACAGATCTTTGTGATGTCAATGCTGTGTTCTCTGCCCCAAACTGAGCTTCATGCCAATATGGGCTAACGAAGGGGCTTAGTCTAAAGATGCCAATCTTGCGGATTTCCTTTGACAGGGAATTCATTGCTAAAAACTTCAGGAATGCATTTATCTCTTCAGGCCTCAAACCTTCAGGGGGCATAAAGCTGTCACAAAGGCTGTGTGGGTTTTAAATGACACCTTAATGACTAGAGCAGAAGATAAGGATCAGTCCATTTCAAGAGACTTCCAACATCAGAAGAAAGATGGGACTGAATTATTCAGCCTGCCTGCAGTGTTATTGGATAACTGATTGTAGGTTATTGAGTTTAAAGAAAGGCAGGTACTGGAATAATTGTAATTTATCATCACATAGAACTCCAGTTCTGGTTCCTAGCAGCACTAAACCAGCTGATTTATGAGGAGTGTTTGGTTGGGTTTAAGGTTTTTGGGCATTTACTTAGAACCTACAAGCACAGCAGTCATTCCATAAGGATGAGCATCAGCCTCACATCAGAGTGTCTTTTACAAACAAGCTGTTGTTAAACTAAACATGATCCTTCGTCCAGCTTAGAAACTACAAATAAAACCCCAAATGAAAACACCTTTCAGGTATCCACGACTGATTGATAAAGTTCCTACTTCAGCAGAATTTTGGAAGCATGGAGAAGCAGAAGGAGAAAGAAGATTTCTCCAAACCATTAGGAAAGCTGTCAAGAAGGCTCCCTTCATCCCTCTCTCATCTCAAATGCAAAAGTTAAAACTATCCCCAAAAATAAGCATATTGGAGGAAAAAAGGAGAAGAGAAGGGGAAAAAAGAAGCCATGAACTTCACAGTAGTTCAGACTTGAACATTTGCTACCAGGTCACAGTGCTGTGATTCCCACACAGTGATTGCCCGATACCCTTTAAATATAATAGATGGGTTTGATCAATAGAGCAACATCATTTGATGCTGGTGACTTGTTACTAATGTCAGAAGTTACTTGTATATATTTTAATATCTTTATATTAATTATGTTTATATCTAATTTTATAATAGTATACTATCTATAATAAATAAATATATAATAACCGCTACATTATTTAGGTGGAAATCAGTTCTCTGGCAGAGCTGTAGCTCCTTCCTTACCAGTGTCTCAGACAGAAAATAGATACTTCTCCAACAGTAATTAAAAGAAAGGACAGTGACTCCTTTATTAGCTCTTAAGTTATGACCTCTTCAAGAATTAATGACTTTTAAAAGAGTTGCAAGATGT
This sequence comes from Rhinopomastus cyanomelas, assembly GCA_013400115.1. Taxonomy (NCBI): domain Eukaryota; kingdom Metazoa; phylum Chordata; class Aves; order Bucerotiformes; family Rhinopomastidae; genus Rhinopomastus; species Rhinopomastus cyanomelas. The sequence goes on along the minus strand of VXBP01007149.1, from coordinate 7,256 downwards.
AGAAGAAAAAGGGTCCAGAATCACAGAACATTAGAAATTGGAAGGGACCTGAAAGGATTATCCAGTCCAATCCACCTGACACAGCAGGATCCCCTAGATCTAGTCACACAGGAACAGAACCACGTGGGTTTTAAATGTCTCCAGAGAAGGAGAGTCCATAACCCCCTGGGCTGCCCCTTCCCGTGCTCTGTCACCCTCACTGTGAGTTGTGAAGCCTCTTCTCAGACTGATGTGGAGCCTCCTGTGTTCCCGCTCACACCCATGGCCCCTTGTCCTATCATTAGGTGCCACTGAACAGAGCCTGGCTCCTTTCTCCTGACACATGCACTTTTCATAGTTATCAACATTCATGGGGTCACCCCTCAGTCTCTTTTTTCCCAAGGTCAAGAAACCCAGCTCCCTCAGTGTTTCCTTGTCAGGGAGACGCTCCACTCCATTGTCTTTGTGGCTCTGTGCTGGACTCTCTCAAGCAGCTCTGTGTCCTTCTGGAACTGAGTGGCCCAAAACTGGACACAAGATTCCAGATGTCCCACCAAGGTGCCTCTCTACCTCCAGCAGCCAAAAGGACTGCACACATGAAAACAACTGATGTGCTGAGTCACCCAAAACACTCTTTGGATTTATTTAAACCATGATTATGAGTCCTGAGAAAGTCTGATGAAGTCAGCTCAGCACCCCAGAGAAGGAAATAAATAGCTCAAATGCTGACTTTAAGGAACTACTAAGAATTCCCTGCCACAAACCAAAAGAAAGAAGTTCTGTGTATGGTTTAAATGGACTTTCAGGGAGCAGGGAGGCTGGAGAGATAAATTCACAGAGAAGCAGAGCAGGAGAAAAGGATGACAGCAGCTAATTTCCAAGCCACCCAAGCATGGCAGCCTTGTGGGTTTCATCCTTTGAGGAACAGACAAATAAAATGCACTTGATCCGAGCAAACACACTTCTCCCTTCCATCTCAAACATGAGCTTTTATCATAGCTCAGCCCTATCGCCCACACAAGCAAGCAGCAATTAAGCTGGCAGAAAGCAAAGGCAACACCACTGCAGTGTGGAGGGGATTAAATCTTCCTGTTCCCTCTGACCTTACAGCTGCATCAAGATGAAGCTGTCAAGCCTCACACAGACATCACACACCTACATGTTCTCTGGGATCACTTTCACATGATGCTGAGATCCAAGTCGGTAAAGCTTCTGCCTGTTGAGTGTTTCACAAACTGCCTCCCAGACCCCAGGGAACCAGCAAACAGATTCAGAATCACTAAATCACAGAATGATTGAAGCTGGAAAAGCCCCATGAGCTCATCCAGACCAGACCAGGACTTAACATCACCCTGGCAGACAGACTAGGGCACTAAGGACCACAGTCAGGATGTCCTTCAACACCTCCAGGGATGGGGACTCCACCACTGCCCTGGGCAGTCCAGTCCAGGGTCTGAGCACTCTTTTCTTCAGGAAGGGCTTCCTAAGATCCAACATAACCCTCCCCTGGCAGTTTCAGACCCTGCCCTCTCCTCCTGGTGCTGGTTGCCTAGAAGAAGAGCCTGACCCTCACCTGACTACAAGCTCTGTTCAAGGAGTTGGAGACAGGGAGAAGGTCTCCCCACTGAGTCTCCTCTTCTTCAGGCTAAACACCATCAGCTCCCTCAGCCTCTCCTTGGCAGACTTTCTCTCCAGTCCCTTCCCCACACTCCGGACTTGCTTCAGCCCCTCAATCTCTTTCTTGAAGCGAGGGGCCCAGAACTGGCCCGAGAACTCGAGAGGAGACCTCCCCAGTGACCAGCACAAGGGGAAGCTCTGAAACTGCAACACATGAGAAAATGTTGTGTTTGCTGGCCATGATTGAGCTCTTGTGGCAGAGAAGCAGCTGCATCCACTGCTGGATTTACAGCCATCAGAGGGCCACTAATGGCCCCAAATCACTTGTGCTCTTCAGATCTCCCAGACCCCTCTATGATGCATTGAGCTTCATTGAGCTTACAGGGCTGGAGAACATCCTGCTAAGAGGAGTCAACTCTGGTAAAAGGGAGTAGCAGCATTAGGGCTCTCAAATAGTTATTGATCTGTCTGCTTCACGACCACCTTTCACATAGCTCCTTGTAACTGGCTTAAACACTCCCGGTGGTTTCAGAAAGCTTTAGTGGAGATTACCCAGCTACCAACTGGGATTCACCAGCTCTTAAATGGAAATCTTTGCTCCTCCGTGAAGCATTTTATCTTCAGCAATGCTTCACTAAGACAGGATTGACTGAAAACTTGGGGAAAGACATGCCCCAAAGACAGACCTCCACTTGAGAGCATAATCTCTCTCAAAGCTTCCTAAAGGGAGGCTTAGTAAATAAACTACAGACTAAACCACAACCATTGGTTACCTCATCCATTTCACTGTCAAAACCCTCTCCAGTCTTTACTGAGGAAACAGAATTCAGCAACCTGAGCTCTTGTTCAACTGCAAGTGCATTTCTCATCCCTGAACCTCCTTCAGGTTATTGCTGTTGGGAGCTGGGACACTTGAGGTTCTTAGGTCCTCACATTATAAGATTTCAGTGGTTGGAGATCAGATATATCCCTTCACAACCAAAAGAACCCCAAATCCTTTCACCCTCACCAGATTTAATGTCACCAAGTTACCATTAGCTAAACAACACAAAAATGCTTTCTACAAAAGCATCTTTCCAGTGACTTCATGAGGACAGGGCTAGTTGTAGTCCGCCCCAAGAAGGGATGAACAGACAATAGGTAGCCATTACCATTAGTCAAGGTCACTAAAACGAGCTGCAGGAACATTTATGTTGCCTAGACATTTCCAAACAGACTGATAGCAAAAAATCAGCACTTGCTCCTTCTCACCTATTCAGCAGGTTGTTTAATCCTTCGTGTAGCTGTGAACATGAGGAGTCCCTCTGCAATCAGCAGTGACCTCCAACCAAAACATAAACTTGAGGAAAAGGATCTCTCAACAAAATTGATTCTATAAAATTTTCAAATCCTTTAGCTGGCTAAAGAAAATTTGGTCTAGTGTTTTATTGTTTGAAAAGCTGATTTACTCCTGCTTGTGCTTTTCTTGTGCTGGGAGGATAACAAGGTCCTGCCTGCTGATTTGCAAGTTTAGGGGCACCGAAGCAGGAAAGCTGCCAGGGGACTCATTGTCCTCCTGTGGAATGAGTAATTCTTCCATCAGACAGTGACAGAGCTCAGAGCCCCAAAGCAGTGGCTCCTGGCTGATGGCACCTGGAGGCAGGTGCTGCTTCAGATACCAACCATCCCAGCACCCAATAGGACCTAAGAGCAATGACCTGAAGTCATTCATCATCCTTGGACAATTTCTCTGGAATATCATTGCCCAAGGCAAGTGATTCCAGTTGGGTAGATGTATCCCAGTGAAGAAAACTTGAAGACTAATAATATTCCAACTTCCAGTGGAATTCCCCTGGAGTCTGAAGGTAAATTCCCTTCCTCTTTGAAGTGTGCCCTATATTTTATTGGCATGCATGATGCCTGCTTTTCAGAGATTCCACTCGTCTGGATGACTCTAAGGGCTCACTTGATGCAAGATTAAAGGTGAGAAAATTCTGACAGTGTTTGACAAAATGTTTTCTTTTATTATGCAATAAATTTAAGGAATGGAAAGACTTCAAGCTACAGGAGGCACCAAAAGAAGTGCAGATGTGAGGCAACCTGAGCATTGCTGAGGTGCTTTGGCAAAGGAACAGGATTTAGTAATCTTCTCAGAGCTCTCTGGTCCAGCAGAGCCCAGAAAAAACTTTTTCCCTGTCTTTCCCCATAACACAAAGCAGAACATTTGGGTTTAACACCTCAAGATTAAGTAGTAGTTAATGAGCCCAGGCCAATCTCATCCTGAGCTGCATCAAAAGAATGGCAGCAGATGGAGAGAGGGGATTCTATCCCTCTGCTCTGCCCTAGGAAGACCTCACCTGGAGTCCTGCATCCAGCTCTGGAGCCCCCAACACCTTAAGGATGAGGAGCTGTTGGAGTAAGTCTAGAGGAGGCCACGAGTATGATCAGGGGGCTGGAGCCCCTCTGCTCTGGGGATAGGCTGAGAGAATTGGGGCTGTTCAGCCTGAAGAGGAGAAGGCTCCAAGGGGACCTTATAGCAACCTTCCAAACCCTGAAAGGGGCTGTCAGACGGTTGAAGAAGACCTTTCCCAAGGGCTGGGAATGATAGGATGAAGGGTCATGGTCTGAAGCTGAAAAAGGGCAGATTGAGGCTGGACAAGAGGAAAAAGCTCTTGAATCTGAGGATGGGGGACACTTGAAACAGGCTGCCCAAAGAGGGAGTGGAGAGCCCATCCCTGGAGCCATTGAAGGTCAGGCTGGCTGGGGCTTTGGGCAAACTGGTCTGGTGACTGATGGCCCTGGTTGTTCTAGGGTGAACTGGATGGCATTTGGAGGTCCTTTTCAACACTATAATTCTATGAATCACTTCCTCATCCTACACCTACAGACTGAGGAACTAATCTGGAAAGCTTGAGGAGACATTGGAAGAGCTTTCCCAGGGCTGCAAGCTGCTTCACTGCATTAACAAGGGTTATTCCAGAAGCTGGCAGGGCAGAGAGGGGATTTTAGCCTCTGTTGAGGGACGTCTTGCCTGCTTCTCCAGCAGCAGCAGTTTCATGGTGGATAGAAACTCTGACAACTAGTCTGAGTTGTGCAAGAGGGAAGCGGAGGAGGATGCGACGTTGGGGACCAGCAAAACACAGTCAGATCTCCCAAGACTACCTGCCACATCTGCTCTAACACTCTGAGCAAAGCAGAACTGCTCCATTTCACTTCGAGCCAGTTAAATAACAGAGAGGGGCTGGCTGCTACATATAAACATGACCTCAATGCAAAGATTAATGCAAAGTCAAGCAGCAACATCCAATTTTACCTCAAAAATGCAGTCTCTTTTCCTTCAACAGTGCAAACTCCACTCTAGCAACAAAGAACAAGAATAATCTCACCCTGTCATACTTCTCAAAAGAAACAACAGCCTGACACTCCCAGTCACTGCAGATGCTCCTGCCAGCCCCAGTGACCCTGCACATCTGCTTACAGAACTGTGATATTTGTCTCTTGCCACCAGATTTTCTGGTGCAGCTCACAATGAAATCTATTTTTTCCTTATCCATCTCTAAAAAAGCCATAAAACCTCTACAAATCTCCCCAATAACTTGTCTGGGGTAAATGCTCCAGCTATGCCAAACTGCATAAATTCAGCTACTGCAGAAAACGGCTGGAGTTTTAAAATGTTTCTCTGCTTTTCCTAGGAAAAGATGAACCACTGATATCTAAAAGTTTTAAAGAGACTCTATAGACTTAACTTTCATAGGGTTGGGGTTTTTCCTATAGTTTTTGCTGGGTATTTGTTCCTGGAAAAATCACTGACAGCAGCTATATTTTTTAGGGATGTGAAACACTCTCACCAGTAGATGCCCAAGTGGTTCTGTTGCAGCCAGAGTAATCAATAAATCAATATGCAGAGCAGTTTCACGTATTGATTTCAGACCATAAGAGTGTATCAGCATAGCCTAAAGACATTAAAAAACACTTCTGTTGTCAAATTCAAAGCCCAAGCAGGTCTTGTCACATCTTTGAGGACTTTTGGCCTGCCCAGCCAGACTCACAGCTCAATGCTGGACTGGGAGCCCATGAAGGGGTGGGATTCGAGCTTTTGCTCAAAGAATAGCATAGGCTTTAGGATCACAGAATCACAGAACATTAGGGATTTGAAGGGACCTCAAAAGATCATCTAGTCCAATTCCCCTGCCACAGCAGAATTCCCTAGATCCAGTTGCATAGGAACATGGCCAGGCAGGTTTGAAACATCTTCAGAGAAGGAGACTCCACAACCCCCCTGGGCAGCCCCTTCCAGTGCTGTCACCCTCACTGGGAAGAAGTTTCTTCTCACATTGATGGTCCTCAACCCATGGAGCAGAGCCTGTCGAGTCAGGGATCCTAAAGGTTACCTACATGGAGCAGGCAATTGCTGCCAACATGGGGACAAGTCCTAGAAGGAAAATCTGCCTTCCATAGGCAGATTTTGCCAAGAAAACCAGGGAGCCCTTGAGATTTTTTCCAACCTGATACTCTAGGAGCTGCCACCTTCTGACAAGGTATTCATCCCCAGCAAGGCTACCAAGACCCAAGAAGTTTTTTACCATTTTTATGTAACATCTCTGTGACCACGTTGATGCTCCGTAGTGCAGTGGGAAGCTGCCCATTTTGGTAGCCGGGGAGGCTCAGGAAAAAGAATCACAGCCTTGGACTGAAAGGAGTAATCATTTACAGTCATTGATGGTAATAAATGTGATTTGAAAGTAAGGAAGAATCTATGAATCAACAGACCATAAGTTTCTCCTTCATTTTGTCACTTTTTTTTTGAGGAAATGTTGTTTTGAGGAAGCGATTTCCCTAACGGCATTAAGGACAAGAGATGCCATCAGAGAGAAACTCAGAGCAATGCTGGTAACTTAAATTCATTCCAATCTGTGTCCCAAGATCCAAAAATGAGTGGCTCTGGGAAAAGGATTATCTTGAAATATTATCTGCCAAAGGGAGAAGAGTAGTTGTGCACAGAGGATCCTAGAAAGTTCAGTCTTCAAAGCCAAAATCCCTACAATTAGGAAGGAGTAGGAAAGAGAAGTTAAAAATAGTGATTGAGGTAATGGCTTCATGACATCCACCAGTGCCATCCACTGAGTGATACCTGCTTGATTACTGTGTTATAATGGTGTTAGCTTGGAGTGGCAATCAAGTTGTTCCTCTCACATCTCAAGTAATAATCCAGCCAAGAAGTTTGAATCAAGATGTAAGGAGATATTATTTCTCAGAAATACACAATTCCCTACCCTTTAGCTGCTTCTGTGCTGAGGAGCACGAAATAAGTCAGTTCCTCACAGAGCTGAAATATCACAGAGATTTAAACCTCTGAGAGTTTCATACAATGCACTGGAGGGGGGTGGAAATTCCAGGAATGTCTGTATTTGTATAAAAGGGAATTATACACATGTGTATTGATGTGTATTGCTTCAAGAGATTGAGGGGCTGGGCAGGTCCACCAATGAGGCAGGGGAAGGGACTGGAGGGAAAGTCTGATGGGGAGAGGCTGAGGGAGTTGGGGGTGTTTAGCCTGGAGAAGAGGAGATTCATGGGTGACCGTCTCATAGAATCATAGAATCATTATGGATTGGAAGGGACCTCGAAAGATCGTCCAGTACGATACTCCTGTCACAGCAGGATCACCTAGACCAAGTCGC